>CAJUYG010000040.1:249480-275031 GCA_910591675.1 Galerucella calmariensis | reverse complement strand
ACCCAGACAATATACCTTTTTTTGGCAAAGAAATATATTTTACCGATACAATACATTTTTTTATGATGAAGAAATATGTCATTCTGCCATAAAATAGTTTTTTTATGATAAAACAAAATAGTTAACTTGCAAAAATAAGTATTTGTTTTTGAAAGACTACTTCATTTAATTTAAATACTTTCAAAGATTAATATAACTATTTTGTCATTATACCTCAATAAATGTTGTTTAAGACAAATATGATACATTTCCGCTAGAATAAAAAATGTAATTTTCGATAGATAACTCATTTTATTGATGACAATGAATATGTTTTTATTCATCAACAATATTACTTTCCGAACTTGAAACAAATCCTTTCTTAAGGACAACTTAAACATTAGTTAGGCCATATGGAAAATCATGTTTATTTGACATTTGACATCTTTTTCTCGGTGTAAGCAATATATATGGGTCAAAGTGGGTGTAAAAATAACAACAAATTATTAATAATGAATAAATTAAGCATGACCTAGCTTTGTCATTCTGTTAAAGTAGACATTTGTGAAATAATCACTTTCACATGGAACTTATGAACATCGAAGACATTGTTGGTATATTAAGTATGAAAGTGTGGCGTTAAATGAGTCACTGAATATTTTTTTAACTTATTAAGAAATAGGATTTACCGTGAATCAAAGTCAATATTCACTAAATGAAATTTAAATATTTTTATACACATTGGTCGTAAATTTACTTCACGATATTCGTTAATGGCAGGTAAAAACCTATTTAGAAAAAGGTCAGAATGTTATGCAACCCAAAACGATTCTTCGCATACATCATCTTCGTTGGTTAAACAATTCTAGAATATAGCCTTGAAGATTTCAGACGCATCCATCCTGAAAATCTAACATTACCTATAGCAAATAAGATAATGACCGATAAATGCCGAAACGTTGGGAACAAAGAATTCATTCTTGTTTACAAGGAGTGGCATTTCAGAGAAAATGAAGGAATTTGCAAAAAATATTACAATTATAAGAAGTATTTTTATTAATAATATTAACATTGTTTTATTTGGGTAAAAGTACCTATCACTATATTTAGAAAGCTACTGAAAGCTACAGACAAAATATTATCCTGCAGCTTCTACGTTTTTTTTAACGTCTCCTCGCTATCTTATTTTCTTTATTATTGTGGTAGCTGAAAATTATTATATTGGTCTATCTTACTTTAATTAGTACTGCTCCTAGCTCTTTATGTCAAAATGGTGGACTGAATCATGCAGCACTGAGGAGAGAGAAAATGAATTGAAACGATACGGGCGGATGCCACAAGTGGATACCGGGCTTAAGAGTTCTTTAGCATCGCAAATGTGGTTTAATTTAATAAAACTCATCGTCAGACTACTAAAAGTATAATTTATTGCTAAAAAATTCCTTCTATACGTGTTTATACGATCGCGGAATTTGATTGAATCACAATTAAATGGAATCATGTAAACGCCTTTAATTTGGAAAAGAAAGTTGCATTATTCTAAAATTGTGAAAAACGATGACCTAGAATTGCAAATATTTTCGTTACGGCAAAGAAACGTCGCATACCTGTTCATATTGATAACACCACCTCTTTTTACTGAAATATTAACAAAGATTATAGTCATTATAACATTTTATATCGTATCCGTTAATTTCTTTTTATTTGCGGTATTTTAATATCCACGGATTATTTTGCGCTGAATTCAGCTCATTGCAACGTTTTTTTTAATGTCACGATTGGTCATGCCGTCATATCGATTTACAACTTTCAGTATTTCGTGCTAAAATAACTTGCTTTTGTTGAAATACTGTTTAAATTATATTCTGCAGGTGTCATCACAAAGTTTAGTTGAAGTTTAAATAAAGATATCGTAAGAGATATAAGAAAACCTTATCGTCTTTAAACAAACCCTAGTTTCAGAATAGGTATATGTTTCCATGCTTATATTGTTTTGCAATAGCATGTTTTGAAGATCTTTTTATTAGTTTCTCTTCGTAACTTGTCGCATTTTTTGTCAATCAAAATTGAAAGTTAGGTTAGTTTATAGTTTTCCGAAATACTCAAAAAATACATTATAACTATAAAAGCAAAATAATATATTAATCAAACTTGTTATTATTTTTAATAAATACACTGTACATCCTTTCTATTAACCTTCGCGAGGTTAATAACATTCAAGTCCAACGCGACTGCCTTAGATACTAAAAGAGTTGCTGCCACTTTCTACGAAAGCAATTTCACTCGTCATATTATATTGTTGCCAACGATAAACATACAGGGTGTTTCCTATAAGCGGTCCGGGTTGAAAATATCATACAAGAATTGATATTACAGTTTTCCATTTAAGTTATTAAGTTTCCAAAACGGATTTTTATAGAAAGTGTTCAAAATGTTGAAGTTTGTCCAAAATTAATTGAAGAAGCTAAAGCACATAATGATACCTTCCCCGAAAAGTCTATTCGAGCCATGCGATATGCGATTTACACAAGTAGGACAAGGAAAATATGAGAAAAACACTTGAAAGAAAGAGAAGAATAACTGTGCGCAGTCAGCTGTTGGCAAATGTATTTATCTGTAAAGATATTCCCAATTTTTGTCGGCAACAATGTTAAATACCAATAATTGTTAAATCGAAAACAGTGTATAGATTTTACTTATTGCAGATTGTAATTTGTCCAATTATTTTCTTGAACTATATTATTTTATTCTTATCTGTGTTGATCTCACTTATTTTTCAAAAGTCAATAATATTACCAATCTCGAATTTCTCATAATAAATACGGCGTTATCCCGTATTAAAAGTTAAATGCAAAATAAGCAAACATTTTAAACTGGCAACGCTGCTTTCATATCAGATTGGTAGCTGGAACTGAGCACACGCCAAGCGCTGACTGCGAACAATTATTCTTCTCTCTCTTTCAAGTAGTTTTGCTCATATTATCCTTGTCGTAAATCGTATGGCTCGAATAGACTTTTCGCGATCTGTATATGGTTGACTGACACTATTCTAACCGACCACATACTGGCCTAGCCACGACTGAAATGTTTATGATGCGTTTCTTTTTCCTATTTGATTTTAAAACTCTAAACATTTCACTTTTACAGCTGTGAGACCTTTCTTAATACTCAAACAAGCTTATAGTTTCGTACACTCTGTATAATGTGAAGGCGCTGAATAGTCCAAGCAACGAATGAAAAATAGTGGAAATAATTCATGTAGAAGCCAATTTTGGCACACTTGTAGGGGAAGGTGTTCTAAACAACATACTAAAAGTACTGAGGGGTGGGAGTGAAGCTAAGAGTGCGGGGGTCTTTAAAGGTCACCTGTTTTAGTTTTTGGTTAATAACTCGAAAAATACCGCCTCTAGCGAAAAAGTGCAGTCGTGCATCGGCAAAAGATCATTTTCAAAACAGAGTCGGGTGCCACAGGGTCGTTCGTGTTAACTTGGTTAAATATTCCTTTTTCTCCCTTGACCCAATCCCATTGGATGGGCGGTAGGGGGTTGCCGATCCACTGTTGTTTCTGTTAAAAAGTAATGAGTCCAAAGTAAGAATTCGTCACAAATTAATATTTGTAACTTAAAGAAAGCAGTGGGTATTTAAAGCTACATGTAAATGGATTCACCTGTATGGTTTATTTACGATAAAAAGACGATGACGTTGCAAAACAAAATATTGTGATGTTGCCAAGCTGTAGTTTTTTCCTTCACTTAACTAAAACTAGAAAAAAGTCAATCTGATGTTAGATTGACAGTTCTTCTTTTTCATTGTTCCGTGCCTCGTAGGGCGTAAGTCAAAAATATTTATTTAAAAATAAAAGGCTTGATTAATTTAATATAAATATTTATTCATGAAAAACTATGGATAAGATACAGGAAACAGTAACCAATTATTCTATATTCGAATTTACATTCAAGTATTTTACATAGAAGAGGGTTAAATGACGAGCTGTAGGTCCTTATACCTCATTCTGTGCTCTATAGAATCATCTCCAAGAACACTGTACGGGTTTACGCTGAAAGGAATCAATCATCTTCATGCAAATTTAAATATTGTTCCTGTATACAATATCTATTATATTTATTATAATAAAAATAGAATGGAAATTAATATATCGACTTCGGTAGCTGGCCACGTGTAGGTGTGCTATTAGACTTTTTATATATAGCTGTGATAATCCACCAAAGCAAATTAAAATAATGAAATTTAAAGTCAACATTTCTTTGTCAACAACTGGAATGACCTGCTCAAAGTCTCTGCTCCTTCTGCTAATAGTTTAAAGATTGCATGACAATTATGTCACTAACTACCTGATTTTATATTGTATTTCAAAGTTTTACTTGTGTTAATAATGAAAACAATAACTTGTAAATATATACTTTATATTTCAAATGGGTGAACTGGTTGGTTATTACGATGCAATTATTCAATCCATATATTTTAGATAATATGTCAGCTTCATATACTGTTGATGGTTTATTCCTACAAAAATGTATATATTTAAACAAAGTAAGTTATCTCAGT
Source organism: Galerucella calmariensis (assembly GCA_910591675.1). Taxonomy (NCBI): domain Eukaryota; kingdom Metazoa; phylum Arthropoda; class Insecta; order Coleoptera; family Chrysomelidae; genus Galerucella; species Galerucella calmariensis. Next base: position 270,486 of record CAJUYG010000040.1, on the reverse strand, counting down.
ATTACCATAATATATTGAATAATGTTTATATCAAGTTACAGTTTAACTAAATTCAATAATTGGGTTTTGAAGAAAGTATTTACAAAAGGAATATCATTTTGTATCAACCAGTTCTGTATATCAGCCGTTTTGGTAGCTGTTGTTAGTACTTTATTGATCACTGTATTGTGATAACTTCCATCATCCATTACAATTGTTGCAGGTTCTTCCAAGTTCACTAAAAGTTTTCTTGAAGTTTTCAAGGTTATGTGTTCCTCTGAAAAATATTGTGTTAGTTAATTGTGAATAAAATAAAACAGTGAATTCAATATACTCACTGTCTCCATACATTTCGTATATAACATTTCGAAAAGCATTTTGATCAAAGTTATCAATTTCAACAGTAGGTTTTATGCGTTGTCTATTTTAAGGTGGGCGTTTAGGCTGTTCACTTCTGATAATCTTGGCGGCAATACGATTAACAGTGGTAACGCTAAGTTGTAAAGTTTCAGCAACTCTACAATATAATTACTTAAATTTATGAAAGAATAATATATCTAGTTTAATTAACCTAACATTAAAAACATTTAAGCATTCACATTTAAATATGTAAGAATAATATTGATAATAATGAATACAAATAGCGAATACTATTACTTACGTTTCTTACAGCATTCTCATTCAAAATATCTCAACAAAGATGTTACCATCTCTTGACATTCACTGTTCAGCTACTTCGGCATTTTATTGACTACACACTGCAGATTTTCCTAAATAATTAGTAATGAAAATAACTGTTTTTTTTAATCTTAAAGAAGCAACGAATTTAAAGGCACCAAAAAAACTTGTAAACATTAGACGATGATCGAATGTCAATAAACGTCAAAACATGCTGGGGAATTTTACCAGTTGATCTGACAACGTCTTGAAGTTTTGCCAACCCGTTAGCTGTAAATTGCCCTGGCTGTTAAGGATAAGTTGTATTCACGGTTGGTAAATTAATATTTATTCTGATAATCAGGAAAGTAACTAGAAATGACGTCATCGTCTTTTTATCGTAAATAAACCATAGATATACTCTGAGTAAGTGTTGCTTTGAAGCACCTTTGGTAGGAGGAAGAGTTGCCATGTCTGATTTGTGCTTCATTGACGCAACTCACAATAGTGCCGTCAACATAGTGTTTCTCCAACAATTCACCTCTACCGTCTAAGGCTCCAGCGACACACACAACAATAGGCACACCAACACCCCTCTTAATGCCCCCATTTCAAAATATACTTCGAAATAATTTTATATTAACACACGAGCATTGATTTTTCCATGTACAATATTTTGCAACTAACTTAAATAATAAATATTCAAATACATGTTTAACCTGTCTTCGCTATGTTCCATGTTTGGAACAAAGGGCGGTAAGAGGTTGATTAATTAAACAATAAACATTTCATTTTTAACAATAAAAACGTTTTTTTTTATAATTTTCCATCTTCCGCCTCCTTATCTTCTTAAGCATTGATCCTAGAAAAGAAGTGTATGAAACTTTTTTTATAGAGAATCTTATGTAGATTAATTTAGTATATGAACATTCTTTCGCTAGAGGCATTATTTTTTGAGTTATTGACAAAAAAATGAAAAAAGGAACCGAGACCCCCCGTATCCTTAGCTTAAACCCCAACCCTCAGTACTTTTAGTATGTTGTTAAGGACACCTTTCTCTACAAGTGTTTAAAAATTGGCTTCTACATGAATTATTTCCGCTATTTGGTATTTTTCGGTCTTGCCTGAACTAGAAAATCAGAAATAAAAAAAGATTTGGAATTCAATATTAAGCATTGGATTGTATTTCTTTACAAATACACCCAGCAGAACCTAGAATCGTAAAAACCTGTATTAACGAGATGGGATAAATAAACTTGAAAATCAAATATAATATTTAATATGTAAAAAACCATAATCAATATAATAACAATGGTCAACAAATACCGTCAGGTAGTAGTGATTAAAATTAAGGACAAACCTATAAAGATTGTTAATAAAATATAATTTCAAAGCGACATAATTGTACTTTTAGTTTGTCATTTTTTTAACAAGTTTAACAGCAATAAATTATTTTACGTCAGCGGAAGTAAAGAGATAACGCAGCACGTTACATTTTTTTACACATGGTGGTTTTGTATCGCGTTATTATAATCAAGAGTTGAATGAACATAATATGAAGTACCACAATTATGGTTAATATATTAGTAGAGTACATTCGCAAAACTACTGAAATTCAATTATCGAATAACCATCAAAAAACTGTACAACAAATTTTTGCTGATAAACCACGGATTATATAACCACAGTATAATAATAATACACTCACCTTTGAAGCAATTTTCTTATATAGATAACGGAACTTTTTCAATGACTATAAGTGTGTAAGAACTTTTTAATATTCAGCTTGACGCTTTCTATATGTACAAAGTCGTGTTATAATCGGAGCTTCCTGAATGTATTTCTTTATCAAAATATCTTGACTAAAAAGTGACTACGTCAGGTAAAAATAAACATAAACATAATTTAGATTTTCAGACCGTATATCATTGAAAACGTGTTTTTAATAACCAGGTATTAATTTTGTAACCACAACCACGATTGTGACGAAATAAGTCTGTGAAAATTACTTTATTTTTACGACCAAGTCGAATGGAAATATAAGACAGATACAGGAATGTAATGAATATAGTGATTCGAAGTCGAATGTCAATTTTACAATAATGCGCTGGTTTTGACAACAAGTTCGCGCATACGACTGCAACTTCACGGCCTTCTTCTTATGTTCCCTACTCTTCCAGTTATCTGGGATGTATTAATGACATTTAGGGCCCATCACCAATTATTTCAACCATTATAACGTAATAATGTACAAATTAATACCATTATAGAGAGTTATCGGAAACACGAATTTACTGCCTTGCAGTAATTGTGATGACCTTAAATAAATAGTGCTCAACCTTAAAACAAACTTAAAATTTGGAGTTATTGAAACATGAAACACTACAATGACATTATATTAAGGTGTGTAATTTTTTAAAGTAGGTACATACGTTTTTATCTTCGTTGGAAAATATTTATTATTATTATTCTATATTCATTTAATCTATTAATTATTATTACTTTTCGGTTCACATTTTTTTTAGTATTGAAACTAATTAAGGTTGAAGGATATTCTACAAGTAGCTATTTTGGCAGACAACAACGATGAGGAAACATACATCATTTTATTTAACGGGGGGAGAACGGATAACTTAAAACTGTGAAAAAAGTTAGGTTAGTCCAGTCCACAGATGACACAGATCACCTACAAATTGTGACATATAAAATATATGAAACATGAAATAAAGTCGGGATAGTGCACTGCAGTAATCGCGCACACATAAGGACAAGCACTAACCTTAATAATGTTTCCCTTATTCAAAACATCAAATGCGCATGCGTATATGTCAGCACTATTACTGCTTGACCTTATAAAAGTTCCAATAATTCTCTATTGCCAGATGTATTTTTTTTAATTTTTTTTCAACTGACACAGTGGTTTGAAGTGATACAAAAAAATGTCTGGTTGCTGTATAAAATTACATATGTACGTACTTTTTTATACAAACTTACTTCATGGCTATTACAAAGAAACGTTTAGTACCTACTAGGATTTGCACAATTAAGTGATGAACATTTTTTGTACTCGATATGTATAAAAATGTAAAAAGAAACAATACCCATAAATAATATAATAGTTTCCTAATAACTAGTTTTTCGGATGTTATATTCCTCAACATTTCTGTCTTATTATAATATCAGCTAATGTATGCGGTTTATGGCACAAAAATAGCTTGCATTCATCTTAAACAATGGTGTTTGTGTAACACACACTTATTGTGGTACTTAATGCTGTAATATTTTCATAATTAGGTATTCATTGTGAAGTAGGAATTCATTAGGAAAAAAAATGAGCTCGTTTGAAGAATGCTATGTAATTTTTACGGTATTCTTTGTTGTTCTCCCGGCTGGAGAAACTAATTTAATAATTCTTGAGACAATAGGGACAGTCGACATGATGAATTTGATGATACACAAGCGTTATGTGCACAACACGTGGTTCAATCAACGAGGTAAAAGAAAATTGAGAGAAGTTGAGCGTGGTAGTGATTTAACCAACTTTCGACGGAAGTAACCATATTGAGAAGCCACATTAGTGACATTAGTCATCAATTCTTGTGTCAAATTGAAAAGCCACGTTAAAAAATAGAGATTTTCAGTATTAGAAAGGTTATTTATGAGTATTAGTATAAATTTAAGTTGATATTGAGTTGTACAATAGTTTTTGGAGACTGCTTTTATCCAATATATAAATACCACCTTAAAAAGATGCATACATGAGAGTTTTTTATTCTAATGTAAGCCTCTGGTTTGATTACGCTTCAATGGAAGTCGGCCATATTCAGAAGCCACTTTAGTCGATAATTCTTTACACTGTTATGCTCTCTCCTCTTTCTTTTACCTCGTTGGGTTCAATAGTTGTTTTTATCGTGTTTGAGTTCATTTAATTTTAATTTGGGACTTTCCTGGTCACTATTTTAATTGCTTAGATATTTTAAAAGCTATATCTGACGATTTATAATAAAATCAATTCAAAACAACCAATTCGCAAATCTAAAATCTACAGGACGACTGTCATTAGTGTCAACTTGTAAGTTGGTGCACATGCCCTATTTGAATGAAAAGTAAGGTTAAATCTGCTTGAAATATTTTAAAAGGTCGTGCATTTTTATTTGCGGTTCTAATTGTACTGTAAATACAGAGAGTGAGAAATTATACCTCAAGTTTCACCTCGATTACAAATTTTCGTGTTACAAAACAAAACGTTGTTGTTTTTTTCAACCACATTATTGTTGCGGCCGATGTGCCATAGGTACCTTACAGCTGTATAATTTTATTTACACTTTAATGGTCTCATGACTGCTGGTGATCATTTTCTTGTGTTACATCGTCATATGTTGGTAACAAAAGTATAAGGTTGTATACCCATGTATCAAAAAGAAACACTTCTAATCCAAGACAATGTTTCATGCTAAATTTCTAATTTTCATTTTAAGGTTATACAGGTTATTTCTTTTACGACATGATATGGTATCGTATGGACAAAAATAAATAAACCTACAGGAACTCTCCCCATTCTGGCATTCTTGACTTATACTGGGAAAATTAATAGACACTAAAGGCAATGATTAATACGTAAACTTAAGCGCGGTATTTGACAAGAACGCGTGTACTTCTCGGACCAATTTATGTAAAATTAGAATGTAGATCATTTATGTCGTATTCTTAAGACTTTTTTTGATTATTTGCCACACTTTTTGTATTTTATTAAAAAAAACTTATCAAGTCTAAGACAACTGGTATAAAATCACCTTCAAATGTCAACAATTAATAACAGCATTCCAAAGTTTTCTGTGGTTTTAAAAAAAGTATCTACCTCTAGAGAGAATAAGTTGAAATCAGCCAAAAATTTCTTAATGTAGCGAATGAAGGTTTTTCTGTTGATGCAGAGATGAGATCACGTAAAGATGCAGGTTAATAGCTTCACCTTCAGGCAATATTCTTCGAGATATTCAGGTGTTGTGTGTTGTTTATCCGCATTGTAGCAGGTTCTTCTCCGCCTAGACTACCACTCATATAATATATACATAATATTTGTGGGTACCGTTGGGTTAATTACATTAAATTATTCGTATTTTAAAAGGGGTACGTATAAAATATTCACTCTACAACAAAATGGTTGTTTTTATTTGTCCTTTTATAGTATTTAAATAGCTAGAAGCAAATAAAATTATCAGAGAAATGCCGCAGGGGTTATCTCAAGTGTAGCAACTGTCTTCAGCGACTGTACATCTTCTTAGAGAAGAAATGTAACCTCATCTGCCAAAGGAAAAACAGAATATATTTAAACAATGTGTGTGAGTCCAAATTCAACAGTTATAGTTGATTTTTTTGCCCGTCCGACCCTTGTGCCCCTCCCAGAAAAAACTCCTGGATCCGCCCTTACCTTTGTAGCTATTTCAACTGATCGGGCAACATGCTAAGTTGTTTATACCAAGAAGAACTAATTTTTTGTTCAATTATGCAGTGGTTACTATTATGGACCAAACAACATTTTAAGAATCAAATTATAATGTCATTATTGTTCACATCTTCTCGGAATCTTACCTAAATAATTTGTAAGATTTAATAGAGTTGAGCTGATCGACAGCGCATTCGTATTGTACTCGTATATACCGTTTGTCCTAGATCTAATTTATTTGTGTATTGAAATTATTTCAGGTATAAAACAATTTTTATAAATATAATTTTATCTACAACTGTCATATAACGGGTACGATTTGACACTACTTTCAGTGTCATACTGACGTATATTACCGCACTAGTGCGTTTTTGAATACATTACCGCACTAGTGCGTTTATAAGAGTCAAGAAAAATATTAATACCAGAATTAAATATTCAAAATAACACTGGAAGCTGCATTTTCAATATCCGAAGGGAGATTGTCTTCGCTTGAACTTATTTTTAAATATTTTTGTTCATTCAACTTTGACAATTTGATGACATAACTAATCTATTTTATTTCCACAGCTTTGTTTGTCTTTGTTGATGCTATGGTCACAAAATATGATACACAGTACCTTATGTTTGCAGTCATTATTAACAATACGTTGGATTGAACTTTTTTTAATTTTATGATATAGGTACTGTTAATAGTCCCACTAATAAACAGTTGTAGATAAAATTTTGTACGTAACACGTGTGATAGGAATTATTAACGCACTTATGTGATAACACGACTCGACCTGCGTGCGTTAATAATGTCCATATCCCACTAATTACGTAAATAACTATTACAAAATGTAGTATTCAAATTGTCTGAGACTAAATTTAAAAATGAAATACTTCCGTTGCTTTGAAAAATAAGCCACTAAACTATAAGAATAGTTTAAAAGAATGTGGGAAGTGAAAATATTTAAAAAATAAAAAAAAGGGAAGGCATGCTTGAACTAGATACCATGAAAGACCATATTATTCAGTTGTATAATTCTACAATGTACCTTAAACTTTTAAATAACATTAAATATTTATATTATTATTATTATTTCTCTATTTCTGTATCTCAGGGCGACTGTCAGATGACGTAACACTGAATGTTGAGTTGCCCAATGCAGATTAATTCAAAATTTAACAGTTTCCACTTTAAACTTTCCTACTTTGCCATATTATTAAGGTTTTATTGCAATTTATCCATTTTTTAGTCATTAAACAATAGTTTAAAAAACACTATAACGAGATATCTTAACGTTTGGATAAAACAGTGAAACCTTTAATGCAAATGTAATGTTGATGATATACACTTGATATTTACAATTAAATTTCCTACTATGACCTCATTTTTCGGGAAAAAGTTCCTGTAAAATTCGTTTAAACTGTTTATATATCCACATCAGATAGTATGTGGCAAATACCAATCGATCTGTATTCTCCAGGGTAGATATTTGAAACTAATTCCCAAATAACTCCAACCATTAAATACAACGATTCGAATAGCTTTGCTTGAATACAATCAAATTTATTTTTTTCGCTCTACTTACTACGAGTTCGTTAATGAAATAAAAATAGATCATTTAAACTGTTAAAGCCATGTTAGCGGACTGAGGATATGTAATTAATTTAATTCAAGTCCTGAGAACAGTGTATCGTATAAAAGGTTTTTAGTGCTGATAGTCAAAACGTCAAAGAAAAGTATTTTCAACAGCACAGTTATTTTTTTAAATAGGTAATTCTAGTTTGGGTTGAATGATTGAGAAATATTTTGTCCGGCTAAATGTAAAGATTCTTGAAAAGGTTTGAAGAAAACTAGAAATTGTACATTAAAATTGATTGTTTATAAATTAGTACACAGATGAATAAAAGATACAGTTGTTTAGTCATTTGAAGCAACTTTCGCTTGAATATTTTATTTAAAAAAATATGTTGATAAGTGTACCGCGACGATATCTGCTATAGTAATATCATTTTTATTTAAAACAATATACTATCAAGTTATTCGTAAATTGTGGTATATACAGATTGCACAAATCTAACTGACTATTTTTGTTCCAGATATTAAGAAACTCCAAGATTTAACCACGCAAACGTATAAACCACCAAAGGTCCTCGAAGCCATGAGTATGCTAGCCGAGGATTCGGATGGATCTTTCCATCCCACTCCTGTTCCTTCCTCCTTCGATTCTAAAATGAATAATAAAACTGCAGCTGAAGAACCAAAAGGCAGAGCGTTAAATTTCAGCATGGGTACAAATGAAAACGATAATATTTTAACGAATTCTTCTCATCACGGTGAGGTCGATCTAAGTGACGTTAGTATAAACGATGATGATGATTTTGATATGGATATGGCGCAACCGAAAATTTTAGCTCCCAAAACACAAAATATGAAAAATACTTCGCATGGTAAGCAATAAATGTCTGGAAGATTGGCTTCTTCTTATATTTGTGTGTTTTATTAGAAACAACGGGCTTTTTCGTGTGTTATAGGCTTCCAATTCTATAAAATACCGTTGTGGATTTGTTATTTCTTATCATTCCAATCATTTATATTTATTAATTGAAATTGAGGAATTTGTTGAATTGAACTACAAGAAAATATGTTTTCAGAAAGCTTATAAAGTTTAGCTGAGATTTGAAATATGTTGCATCATTCAAAAATAGCATTAAAACCTGAAAATAAAATATTTCTTTCATAAATTTAGCTATGGGCTAAATGCTAAACTAATGATTCACGACCAAGAACATTTATAACGTCTAAAATATCACGAAATATATCAAAGTGACCTTCAAATTATTTCGGAATGGAAATGTTAGTACAAGCAGTCAATGAAAATAATACCTCCCTGAAAAAATATAGTGAATAAAGATGGGCAGATCTATTTGAAGAGAAATAATATATTTTTAATGTACTTATAATTAATAAGCGAGGCTATAAATGATGAAGATAGACACGATGAAGGAATTAACTTTGGAAAAATCTTACAAATTATTGAGTAAAATCGGATTTCGGTGGAAGACAACCAAAGATACTAGAAAAACATTAATGAAATAAAAATGTATGATATACAATTAAAAATGTATAAAGAGGAAGGTCAGGAAAAAATAGTATTTAAATGTTCATTAACAAATTTAGAAACTTGTAGACATGGAAAAATTAATGCTCAGGTCAGCAATAGTACGAAACAGGATCATTTTAAAATTAATAACAATAATTCAACTGGAAGAAAATTCTGATAATGCTTCTTATTTTAATGTCAATGTTAATTTAAATTCTCCGTGGAAGAAAGAAAAGGTGTCATAAAATATTTAAAGAAATGAAATTGGTCGCGTAAATTTTTCTTTGTGTTTTTCTTTTTCACTGTCTTAACTCTACAGTGTTTTTCCAGTATAAGTATTGGTTCAATTATTACTTTGTAAGTCTCCTTGCGTACGACTTTAATCTGAGATGATAAAATTGTTTAGTTGTTCTAGAAATATGGTTTCTAATAAATTTTTTATTTCGACGTAATAAAACAATAGCCCATTGAATTGTTTCACCTTTATTGTTGTTCAGGCTGCGTAAAATATATTTTGAATAGCTCCAGCTCAATCTAACATTACAATTTATTATTAATCATTTTCCAAGTAGCAGGTAACGAAATTGGCAGATTTTTCTATCGGTACCCGGTTGTTAAAAAAGTCTGGTAGGTCCTTTGATGATTGTAATTAGAAGGGACAATATCAATTGTATAACGGTTTCGGCGTAAGTATTTGCTTCTCATCAGTACAAGGTAGATATCATCCGTCCAGAAGCTCTGAGAGCACAATCCTGGAGTGGAGACAATGCTGAAATCCCATCAATACATTATCTTCAGTAAGGGAAAGGTTAAGAGTGCAATAATAGCGCCATCCCCACATCTAACCACAAACCAAAATTCTAAATTGACAAAAAACCATCTCAATTTTATAATTATTCACTTATTTACAGTTTCCTTGCAATAGTAGTAAAGCTATCCTCTTTGTGTTTGTTCCAGCATCTCCCAGAATCACTTGTCCTTGACAGAACTTTGGTTACTAACATATTTTTTCTTGCAATCTCCAAGGTAGCTGCCAATATTTCAGGAGTTTGTAAAAATAATACTTTCTCCATGATTGACTGTAAATTAAATTTGTTTTATTCTCTATTACAGGTGTATCATGTATTCAAGGTGGATTAACGTATGAAAATGGCGATAAGATAGAAAATGATTGCGACTCAATTTGCACGTGTAATAATGGTACAATGAATTGCAAAGATAGATGTCTAACGCCACTTTTTAGAAAAGGAAAAAAAATTGACGATCCATTGTGTTTTGCTCAACCCACAGATGATATGTGCTGTTCGATATTAGTATGTGCCGGAGACACAGGTAAATTAGGTGAATTTCGTAAAAGCGTATAGGAAAAAGTTTTACTTTTTGTTGTATTGTAGAGACTGAACCATTAGAATATTGTTCTTATAACAATAAAACATACAATAGAGGTGATGTGTATGAAGAAGAATGTAGCGAAATATGTACTTGTGAAGCTGGTGGGAAGATGGCATGTAAACCAAGGTGAGTAATCTGGAGAAAGTGATCGAAATCAATCACGCACATTAACTTTATATTCCTATCATGTTTTTTTTATTGCAATCTGATCAATAAGAAATTTGAATCTAACTTGAAATACTATTTGGTGTTTTCTACAGAACAGCAACTGGTTATAAATAAACATTTTACTTTTGTGTAAATACTCATTGGCCATTGCTGCTCTGCGTTATGCCAACATTTGATAATTAGGACTTTTGTACACGTTTCACCTTAGCTCTACTTTTTTGTATGTATGATTGTTTGTAACGCAACCTTTAAACCCGACTTTTACCCATTTTAAACGCCCAGACACTCATTCAAATTTTTTTTGTACACTTCACAATACAATATAGACGTAAAATATAGTGTTCCCCTCTTGATTTACGAGAAAATTAATGTCATTGTGGTAAAAGCTCGATATCAATTGTTATAATTTCTTACTATCGTCTGGACGGTCCCAAGAAAAACCGCATGTAAACAAAGACCAGGCGTGATCTATTCTAAGTCGGCTGCGTATTGAACGACTTGCATTGATATGTTAGCAGTAGGGTAACAACCATAGAGTAATAAATAAGAGAGCGTGTAGCGCTTTGTGACACAAAGTTACCACCAGCGCCTACCTTGGCTACTTGTATGAACTAGCATTCAAGACGCGCGCTTTTTGAATTCAAGCTTTCATCATACGCGTAATATTGTACAATATTTACAATTGAATAATTTTGCACTTCAATATTTGTTTTTTAGTCTTTCAAGTCACTTTTTTTCGCATGAGTACTAGGTACCTACCATTACATCCTAAATTACATTAATATATATCTAGTACCTACATACATTTTATTTTGGTTTGGGTCTCAAATTTTTGGTAATCCTTCGTTCTTGTCTGCAAAAAAACGATGAAATGAAAGATAATGTTATGATTATTTTGCGAAAACTCAACATCAAATGCATATCTCCATGCTCAAGCGGTTAGGGCAAAAAAAATTTCAACTTACCTATGATGTGATGATAAATGCTGTGATAACAGTAGGTACCAATGATAAAGATAATTAATATCTTTGCAGAAAGGCCAATGAGTAGATTAAATAAAAATAAATTCAAAAATGACAATGACTAACCTCAAATTAAAATAATACTAAAAATGAAGTTTTGTGTAGAGGGAGGCGGGGTTTGTTAGTTGAGTTAGTTGCTGTAAAGCGCCATGCGCAGCTGGCTGCGCACAAACTTTGTTCCGTTTCTTTCCATATGATTTAAAACCTCTCTTATTTATTACTCTATGGGAACAACCTTATCCACTTGTATAGATCATTGAATATTCAAGTGATTTTATTTTCGTGCGGTTTTTCTTGAGAACGAACCGACTTCAGGTTAATATTACGTACGTTTTTCATTATGTGCATGCTTTTACTCAAGTTAAGAAGTGCCGAGTACTACTTCGGAAATTCACCTGTTATTTTGGTAATTAATTGTTATTTAAATGTTCTTAGGTGTCCCCCAGCTACGAAAACTAGTGACAGATGCGTAGAAGTACCAAACCCAAACGACCCGTGTTGTAAGAAGGTACTTTGTGACGTGACTTTAGAGGAAAACGAATCTGAAAAAGACGACGAAAAAAATCGTAAGGTTATATCTGCCCGATTTGTAAATACTACCACGTTATCAGTTAAATTCGATCCCAAAATTGAAACATCCGAAACGTCGATAGTTGTAGAAATAAGTGATGACAAAGTTAACTGGCAAAAATTCAAAGTAACTTCTGATGGATTCGTTACTGTTGGAAACAGTGTGAAATATTTAAAACTAGAAAACGGCGATGAAATTATCAACATACAAAATTTCGAAGGAAATCCAAAGAACACCCAAAAGGATAAAAGCAATGCTAAGGGATGTTTATATAAAGAAAATAATTTTAAAATAGGGGAAGAATACAACGACAATTGTGACTCGCTTTGTGTTTGTAAAGAAACGGGAATGAAATGTCTAAAACTCCAATGCCCTACTTATTTCGGAGTGGATATTCTCGATCCAAACTGTATAGAATGGGAAACAAACCCGCCTAATTTTGTTGCATCACCTCCAAACTGCTGTCCATCTAGCGTCAAATGCAAAAATAACGGCTCTTGCGATTACCAAGGAATGACTTACAAAAATTGGGAACAGTTGCCAGTCAACGTGACCGGTTGTGAGAAGAGATGTTATTGTGAAATGGGAAAAGTTGAATGTCAAAATACATGTCCACCAGTAACCGCTCATCCTCCAAATAACTTACCTTGTCCACCACATATGGCTAGAATAGGTCATATTCCGGAAGATGATTGTTGCAAGACATGGGTGTGTGCTGCTAATGATAATGATGGAGGTAAGTTAACGTTTATTAAATAACACTGTATAGTATATTTCGTCACAAAACTTTCTTATAATTTCAATTTTAAGAACATTTTTAGAGTCATTGTTAATATTTAATTTAGATAAATCTGCTGAGAAAAATAAAATAGTGAAAGTAACATCTATCGTCATTTAGTCAGGATTGATCTGATATTGATGACAGAAGAAACATAATTAAAACTTGATTTTAACAGAGAGAGAAGACTCAAAGATACGAATAGCTTCAGGAACTCTCTTCCACTTATCTAGGTCTCTTGCTACATTTTTTCAGTTTCTTATTTCTCATTTTGCAGCTTACTCCGTTTATACTTCTTTACTATTTTTTCTTGACCTTTCTCTCCTTCAAGTATTTTCCATACTACCTCCTTGACTAGGGAAATCTGCTTTATTCGTTCCAAATGTGCTAGATACTTTAACCCATTACATCATTATTGCCTTATCAGCTTCTTGTATAATTTATTTTGATTTCATCTCATATCATGTGATAAAGTAAAAGAAAGCGTATAAGCCATATTTTATACATTGCTAGCTAGGATGTATTCTCTCCCAGATGACACTCGCTAAATAGATATACAAGTAGAGCAGACTCACAGCTTCTACTTTTTTGTTATATTTCTCCATTTCATTCGATCTCTTGCAATACTATTCCAGTCCCTGTTTCAAGTCTCCTTTAACTGCATCCATCCATTTTTTCTTTAGTCGCCCCCTTTTTTTCTTACCTCCCTCACACCCAAGAGGCCTCTTCTCCACACACCTTTCGTCGTTCATCCCACCCACATGATCTAACCATCGAAGCAGCTGTTCTATTTCTTTCCCACCTCTTTAGTTACTTTTATTTTTTATTTAATATCCAGCCTTCTGTGCCAATGCATGATTGGTTGGCTTAATGCTGGCACCGATAGAGAAACATTGGTCCATTGTGCGGCATCGTTGGCCGACCTTGTGCCAATAGTATTTTTAAAATATATTGATTGGTACTGATTTATTCTAAAATCATGAGCTATTTTGTGACGGACGAGCTAAATTGAAAGGATAGTTTTTCTTAAAAATAATCGGGTATCAAACAATTTTTATTCATAATTATTTAGTATACATTTACAAAATCACTATAATTTTGTAGTTTTTCGAAATTTTTTGTGAAAAAATATCCTTCGCTGTATTTCCATTTTAAATAATGTACAAACTTTGTGTAAATATCGGTTTTTCAAGGTAAAGGTTCACCAATGTAAAATTGTAAACATATTGTTACATAAACCTGAAATGAGATATTTGAAAAAAAAATGATTTTTGATCTTGTATATCTTAACGCGCCCGCAATGTTAATTGTTAACCTTTGTGGATGTGACTAGACGCACTGTATTACCTATCTACTTTATATTTTTACTTGAATATGGCTTTTAAATTCGATAATTGTATTGACCATAACAAAAACTAACTGGAGTATGAACTGGGATGTAGACATTCACTTCTAAGACAGACATTGTAAATAGCTAAATGGTTTAGGTCGGTGACTGGTTTTCAAACGGATCTTTAGTTTCAATCGACTGACATGTTTCAACTCTTATTTCAGCAACTGCAAACAGTGTAGATGATAATGACAAAACACTTAAAACAACTACAAAAAAACCTTATCTAGGACCGTTAATAGTTCCAAATACACCTTCAAAGACATTAGGACCGCTTGCTGTATACGAAAACGAAGAATCTAATCAAGAGAATAACAGCGTTATGGGAATTATGAGTAAACCCACAATTAAACCCAACGAAAACCCTTTTTATCAAAAAAATAATCGTAGCAATGCAGTTTTCGAAAACTCTATTAAATCTGAAAAATCAAAAAATAAAAAAACACCTCTTTTTGTAACACCACCGACAACTACCACGCAAATAAAGCACGAAGAAAACCCCACTCACTCCGAAATCGAAATACACGGACATGGTAATCCTGAAGACCTCTTGCAATTCATCAATCAACACCCTGAAATCAGTAATTATCCTTCAGGATCGGTTCTAGAAATTCACGGTATACCTACTCCTCCAAAACAAGATCCTAATTCTATCGCTAATATAGATAAAACTAATATTCATTTGGTACCATACGTTGTTCCTCAAAACGATGGTGGAGAACATGTTAACAATAACCTACCACCTGGTTTTTCGTTGGAACAAATTTTGCGTGAATTCCATAGGAACACATTACCTAATGCACCTGCACCACCTCCTTTTCCTAATTCGAATAATAGACCTTACTTTGGACAACAGAACATTCCGACACCAAATAGGCATAATCTCACTTATCCAGGTTAGTTTGTGACGATTATTAGAGGTGTAACTAGTTTGAAACATTTAGCTCTAAAAATATTAAGTGTGGATCAAAATTCAATGTATTGATGACTGTGTAAAACAATCTATTTGAATCTTAACACACACGTGATGATTTGACATGTAACGGTGACTTGGGCACTTCCCAAGAACTATCATATTTTATGTATTGTTGGTCACATTTTTTTAAATTAACATTTTACAGGAATTGGTGGTATCTTCCCTGGATCATTTAATGGATATCAGCAGCCAGATGATGATATTTTGGTACATACTTTAGAAGCTATTGATCCACATACTGTTCGACTGGCATTTATGGTACCGCCGGTTATAGTCAATTTACATGGAAGAGTTGAAGTTAGATATACATTTAACAAAGGGTAGGGATAGTTATTTTATTTTACTTTTGTTATTTTAAGGAAAAAAGCCAGAAGAAAGGTGAAGACATGTTTTCAACTCTATTTACTCGTGTTTTCCTCTTGAACCATTTTTCTTTCTAAAGAAGCCACTTAACACCAAAAACTCACTCACAACTCAACTCACTTGAAGTTTTACCAACAAACAGAATGTGATTTCCCTCCCTCGACATTTTTTCTGGCTCAAATTGCTGTAGACCTGTAATAAGTAATTGCTAAAACCATAAATATTTTTGTTATTTTTTCAGAGACGACGACTTAGATTCTTGGATGCTGCAAGTATTCGCCCCTCCTAACGACTTAATAGCAACTCCATCATTAGAATTCGACTTGCAAGACCTCCAGCAAAACACAGAATACAAAATAAAGATTACAATAACTCTGCGCGATATTCATACCACGCACAGCAGTAGAATTTATAAAATCAAAACTCCAAGAGAAATAATAACTACGACTTTACCACCAATGATTCCAATTGAACCGGATCTCGCTATCACTGATATCAACTCCACGTGGGTAACAGTTGTATGGAAGAAATTCGACGAAAACGAATTAAGATTCATAGACGGAGTGCAGTTGAGGTTCAGGGAAATTGATGGGCAGATTTACGCAGCTACTCCGCTTATACACAGAGCTGTAACGAGCTATACTTTAGAGAACCTTAAACCGAATACAAAATACGAAATCGGAATTTTCTTCATACCTTTCCCAGGGCAACTAACTGAACTTCACGCTGAACATATGCTACATTTCACAACGGCTAATGAAGTAGATACATATGGATTCAACGTTACGTTGGAAATATCACAAATTAAATCACAAACTGTTGAATTATCTTGGAGTGGAGTACCGTATCCTGAGGATAAATACGTTTATATATACCGAGCGATTTATCAAAGTGATTCGGGTAAAGAAGATCAAAATATATTTAAAATGGCCAAAAGGGATTCTCCTACCAAAACAATTGTTACGGATTTGAAACCTGGTACTAGATATAGATTATGGTTGGAAGTATTTTTGACTAATGGGAAAATCAAAACTAGTAACGTTCAAGATTTTATTACGAAGCCCAGGACAGCTCCGTCGCTGAAAGCCGCGGCACAACAAGGTATTTATTAATCAGTGTCTTTTTTCTGAATACAACTTGTGCTAATATACAAACTGATGTCTAGACTTATCTTTACTTTACTGATTTACAGATAAGCTTGCTAGAGCCGAACATCTAGAAACAAAAGGCGACTATTACGGTCCTTTAGTCATTGTAGCGATATTAGCATCCATTGCTATAATGAGTACGTTAGTGTTGTTGCTCATTTTGATCCGAAGACATAACCAAAACAAAGCTGCCATTACGCCTCCATCTCGAGTCAGTCAATCTGCATACGACAATCCCACTTATAAAGTCGAAATACAACAAGAGACAATGGGTAAGGAATTTCATTATATATATATACCCTGGGTGTGAAATGTCTACCTTTATCCTTCCCAATAATCAAAAAATAAATTTAATACTAGAGTTACTGGCTAAATGGACAATAATCCCTCGGCCAAAAAAAAAATAATAAATAAATAAAAAAAAAAAAAAAATATATATAGCAGAGGCTCACTTTTGGGAATCTGAACTTCTTTGTAGGTTTAGTAGAATGGCCATGTTTATTCGAAAAATGATAAGGTTAAAAACAAGCAAATATATGTCTCGGAAACTCTGAAGAGCATATCGACCCAGTAAAATTAAACTTGAATCTTGTCCGAACATTTCTAATTCCTTTACATACTTTTATAGGTAAGAGGTAAGCTATTCGGCTGTATTCAGATTATTACTGAAAATTTCAGAATTGAAAAAGATACTTTCTTCAATCTTCACATTAAAGCTTTATTAGTTAGCTAGATTTATGTCTATGTAGTAGTGTAATGAATGTTCTATTTTTTGTTTATTAATAATTCTTTATTGTTTCAGGTCTGTAAAAATAAAAGAAAAACAACTGTACATAATTATAGTATATATTTACATTTTAGTGTATGAAACTACCCAATAAATATTTACATTATACGTTAAGTGTGGAAAAGATTGACAGTATTTTAACTTGTAATATAGTGTATGAATAAAATAAATATTTATTTACGTTTATTTAAATGCGTTTTATTTTATTTATTTTTGTCTAGTTGAACCCCAAATTAACTATTAGTAATATACAAGTAATATGTAAGTATACCTAGTAAATTCACATTCAGCTATGCAATATGGATACAAATGGCAAGCAGCGTGGGTTGTCAATTTTTGACATAGCAGCCATAAACAATAAAATGACAATGACAGTGTAGGCACCTAATAATGGAGGATGTTTTTAGTAAGAACGAAGATGTCGCTTCTATATCAAAGGGTTATTCTGTTATTCTAGAATTCGCTCGAAAATCTTTATAGCTTGGAAATGATTCTATAGATGATAAAATTTGAGCGGTTTTTTCATTGAGTTCTTCTTCTCGCTTTTTCCTTTTTATCAGTATCAACGTAGCAGCAGTGGTGGTTGTCGTAGTACCGTAGTATGAATATTTATATTTTAACGCTTGCACTAATTTCTGAAACAATTACTTTAAAATATGCCCGTTCTTTTGATAAACGTTAACTTACAATTACTAATTTTATCAAAAACACTGCGAAAGTTAGAAACCCTATCGTCATTAGTGCGCCTTCATTTGAGGGAAATTCCATTTCGTGCTCATATTCGTAACCTCTAGCTTCTCTTTTCGCTTTGGATATCGGTTTTCCAAGTTTGGAAATTTGCGAATCTTAAAATTAAATTAAAACTTTTGGTTTATTTAATGTTTAAACATCTACGACTAGTTTTTGAATTAATTATTCATTCAACTTGAAATATTTTTATTAATACTTACGTAAATTACTTAGCATCATGTCTCTTAAATTTTTTAACACCGTCATTTTACTTTTGTGAGCCGTTGATTTTAACAAATTATTTTGAACCAATTTTAAAAACGGAAAAAACCCGTTATAAAATATTTCATTGGACGATTCATCAGTGTCTGCATCGTCATTAACAGTTTCTTCAAAACTTTCAGATTCCAACGAGCTATTAGGGTATATGTTTTCGTTTTCATACCAGGATTTTTCATTAAAATTATCATATGCAGGAGTTATGGAAAAATGATTTTCCGATCTTAAAGGAGTGTTCATCACAACTTCAAAGCTTGATGGCGTTGTAGATTTAACAGCTGAAAATGCTGAAAGAAAATTATTAAAAAGTATCAACTTCCTATATAAGTAAATAAAAACGGAAAATAGCTATTAAACTTTTATAATAATAACACGCGAAAAAAATTGATTCTTACTTGTATTTCTCTTGTTTAAAACTGGAGAAATAGCCACCCATTCACTTCTTACACAATTTAAGAAAATAAAAAGGATCCAATACATTGTGATCTTCACAAAGTTACTAACGACTAAATCAACGATTTGCTTCAAGATGAAATTAGATTTGAAATCCAGTTACAAATAGACAGAGCAGAAACGGTTGACGGAAATAATTTGTGCAATTATAATTAAGAAAATGTATAGTTTATATAAGTGTAACATGGATTATACATATCATTTGGAATATCTGTATGTTCCTTGTGGTGTAGGTACTCATTATTCTTTTTCGTTAATTTATTGGGAGATTATAATTATAATCGTATGCAGTGTAGAATTTATCTGACAGTTTTAGTTTTTCAACCAAGGGACAGGAATTTACTGCACTGAATTACTCTTCAATTATTCTTTTAAAAGTTCTTGGCTTTTTCCACATCTACTAAGTCAAAAATGACAAAGAACATCTTGACTACTTTTTTTTCTAATTTTCGAATTATCGTACAAAACTATCAAATTTGCAACACCCTGTGTATACACAAGAGGTTCGATAACACACTATGCTCATTCGCATTCGAAGGTTCAGTTGTTTCAAGACCTCTGTTTAAGAATTCATCCAAGTATATAATTTGGAGAGTGGAGACCCAATTTTAAACCTGATAAGCAAAAGAACATGAAACCCATTCTCAGATTTTCACCTCAGTATCTGAAAGCATTTTACCTATTAATAACGTAAAAAAAAATTCAAACCGATACCTTCAATAATAACTGAGATATTGGAGTTTGAAATAAGAGTTGCCGTTAAAAGCTACAGAGTTGACTGTGACGTCACATAACGGTTCTGTTGGTTAGGTACGTTACGGTTATTTAACGTCGGCCTATTTCTGCGACTGAGGCTAATCACCGATGCCGGGAGCACTCCACCCCTAACCGGAAATTTTAGCGCGCCCACTAGTGTTCCAGCCAGTGGTAGCGTTCTTTAACAACCGTGGACTCGGAACCTCGGTTTTACGTCTCCTCCGAAAGACGGCATATCTACATTGGCTGTACGGGCCCCATACGATGGTTTTCCCTGGCATTGTCACCTATCCAAGTACTAACCACGTTCAACATTGCTTGACTGTAATTATCGCATCAAAGGCGTTCCATTACAGTGCTGCAATGGATCGTCCCCCAAAGCTGCTAATTAATATTAATATGATTCCACTTATTGTATAGATATACAGAATAGGAATTATGGAGGATAAAAAAATAAAGGACATATATTATTTATAATGTATTGCAGAAATTAACAAATTATTCTTTTATTACTAAATGGAAATGTTTTACAATACAATCTATATATTTGATTGTTACCAACAAAAATTATTATTCTCAAGAATATAACAAGACCATTCTTGGAAATTCTTCAATTTGGTTTTCTGTAACAGAAAAATTATAATTATCAATATGTTTTTCTCAATTTTTAGAAACTTTACTGTTGTCAAATTATTCATATGTTCTTAGCATTTGTATCAACTTTATAAGGAAACAGAAAGACATGAAAATAAAATTAATTACCTTAAAATCTCTTTAAATTAAGCTTTCAAATTCAACTACGACTCATCGCCTCCTTGTGTTTGCATGGATTTAATTCACCTTCGAGGATTGTTTCTATGATACCTTGATCAGCAGTCAAGAGCCGCTGCCTGTATTCGCCAAGATACTATCGCAGTCCGAGACCGCCCTGGAACTGTCACCGATTGACACCGCCCTGGAACCGTCGCCGCTTGAGACCACCCTGGAACCGTCGCCGCTTGAAACCACCCTGGAACCGTCGCC
>CAJUYG010000040.1:127027-240823 GCA_910591675.1 Galerucella calmariensis | reverse complement strand
TATCTGAAAAATATCGAGGATATCGAATATTTCAACGATCCTGACCTTAACATTAACTGCTCCCCATCGAGTGGACAGGCATTTTAGTGAACACTGATAAAGCTATCATATGTTGTGTGGTAAATCAATTTTGGTTTGTTAAAAAATCCAAGAATGTTAGTAATCCTACAAAATACGTTAAGATCCAAAAAAGATGGAAGCTGATTAGCCCTTCTTGGATCGAGACTATCGATGCTGATGTGGAGGTTTATCATTTCTAGAAGTTGCACACAATTTCCAATCCCAACCAATCGTTGATTTTCTGAAAAACGTAGTTAGGTATTCCTAAACTAATCAATCATTACCGACCTTCGAAATACTGTCTAGATGTTGTACAAAGTCCCAGAACACTTCACGTAACCGACCTGTTTGGCACTTGAGTATGAACCGCGAGATCTTCAAAGGAGTGTATTTGAGTCGAATTTTGACTAGAGCTCATTATCTGAAAAATATCGATAATATCGAATATTTTAAAGGTCTAACCTTTACATCAACTGCTTCGCATTAAATGGGTATCATCATATTATCTTTTATGTTCGAAAATCCTAACGAGGAGAGAAGGTTCGCCGGTAAGATTTTTGAGATATCTGAAAAATATCGAGGGTGTCCAAAATATCATAAATCTGACCTTTGATTAAACTGCATCTCATCAAGGGGACGTATTATTTTGCTCCAGTTCCAAACGTATCATTAACACATTTTCAAAAATAAAAATTTCAAGAAAATCGCAAATTCACATTCTAAAACAGATTGTACTAGTCCTCGAATATTATGCAAATTACCTGCATTTAGAATAATCTGCAAGCATCATTTGGTGCTGATTGGAAGTTAGTTATTTCTAAATTTGGATAAATCGGTATAAACATTATTTTTATACAAGGCGGTCCAAGCAAGCATCATTCTAATATCCTGAAAAATGCCGTTAGATATTCCGAAAATAATTAAATGTTACCGATTTTTAATATTGCTGGTTAGTATTCCATGAAAGTGGTGCAACGATCAATGGTGTGAAAAGCTCAAAAATCCAATACTTTTAAAAGATGATATACACAAATTTGGCATGCCATCCTATAATCCAAAAACCAACCGAAAATTTCCTCTCTAAAATAAAGGTTCAAGATACCAAGACAATTGTACAAAGCTGGCCTTCACAAGCAGAATACTTAATCATATTAGTAAGCACAATTCAATTCAAAAGTGCATCTATAAAATTCAATGTGTATGAGTACAGATGGGTATTAACTAACTTATTATTCTGTTCAGATCCAAAAAGATGGTAATTCTAAAAAACACGTTAGATATTTGTGAAATAATTCCAAATTACAGACCTTAGATGTGGATAATGGTTGCAGTTTAGCAGCATTTCAACTTCTTGGCGAAAATTAGCAAAATCGTATGTCATGGATATAGCTAGAAGCTAGACACATGCGCAGTTAACATCTAGTTATTACACATACCACATTGTGTTAAGGGAATCTTCATATCAGTCACATTTCATAATAAGAGCATTATTTACTTGTCATACGGCTACAGATACACAAAAATAGGCTATAATAGTAATTAATTAAGATGCATTGGTAGCGACTAGAATGTAGAAAAACAAACATTGTGAAAAATACCAAATCGTCGTATTGTACATCTTTATACATAACAAAGCATTTTGGCACACCCCAAGTGATACGAATTCTAAAACATGCGGGAGATATTCAAACATATAAAACCAACCTTAGCTACCGATATTGCGTAGAAAGGTGTTTATCGAGTTTGTCTAGACACATCTTTTTTAATACGAAATTTATTAATAGGTACCGTAAAATTACTCACGAAATTCAATAGGAACATTCCAAAATCTTTTTCCGTACGATGATGTGCTGAAAAATACGGTCAAGACTTTCGAAATAGTATGAATTACCTTCAGCCATATATTTCTTTTGATGAAATCTCCATCTGTTTAAGCGAATCCTTCGAAACTATCCTGAATCTTTCTTTGGTATATAATAATGCTGCCTCCAGCAATAGCATCGGAAACTTGCGATTATACATTTCTAAAAAAAGCGCTTTTCCAACTATTTTTTTACCTCCTCTATATACTCGAAAAACGATAGTCCCGATTACTTGAATTTCCTTTGTTGCATATTTTTTCCATATATCTTATATACTTTATTAGACTGTTAGTAGACCTGGATGAAGTTTGATGTAAACTCTCCATTCAAAGAAGCATTCTAAAAATATCAAGGTTTTCGAAATATTTTATGCCAATTATCCAACCTTATCAACGGCATTTAGTTAAATATCCAAATTATTCAATCCTGTCATCAATAATTTTGATTAGGAGACTTCCTAGCACAAGATGATAAACATCAGTATACTGCACTTTGGCTTGGAATTACCGAACTGATTTTACAATAATTGTTTTAAAAAATCTGACCTCCAATTGAACTGATCCCCTCATTTTGGTAACATCTAAGAATTCACTTGCGATAAAATTTACTGAAACAGACTTGAGCTTCCTCGAATATATCGTGTGTAAATTACCTGTATTAAGCAATCTATAGACGTACAACATGATTTTCAAAGTTGCTGTTGTGGAGGTTTATTATTTCTTAAGTTGCACAGAATTTCCAATTTTCAGTCCCAATAAATCCTGGATTTTCTAAAAAACGTTAGGTATTCCTAAACCAATCAATCATTACCGACCTCCGCAATACTATTTACGTATTGTACAAAGTCCCAAAACACTTCATCTAACCGATCTGTTTGGCACTAGAGTATGAACCGCGGAATCTTCAAAAGACTGCACCTTGATAATCATTTCCAAATCACACTTTGTCCAGGGTGTTATCTGAAAAATATCGATAATATCGAATATTTTAAAGGTCTAACCTTTACACCAACTGCTTCGTAGTAAATGGACACCATCATATCTTGTCGATTTTACAAAGTTGAAAAATCCAAACGAGGAGAGAAGGTTCGCCGGTAAGAGATTTTTGAGATATCTGAAAAATATCGAGGGTATCCAAAATATCATAAATCTGACCTTTGATTAAACAGCAGGTCATTAAGAGGACATCTTTGGGTAACATAGTTAATTCCAAACATATTGTCTTGGTTAACGCATTTTCAAATAAAATAATGTTTTTAAATGGCGATGATTGAAAGTTGGTTTATTCTGAATTTGGATAAATTGATATTAGCTGTAAACAATATTTTTATCGAAATGGTAGTCCAAGCATCACTCTGAAAAATGCGGTTAGGTACTCCAAAAATATTCAAATGTTACAGATATCTACTAGAATTTACAGTTTAGCAATGCAAAGAAGCACTTGGTGCAACATTAATGTTGAAAAGCTCCAAAATCCAATACTTCTTTATTTTGAAACGCACAATATTGGCATGCCTTACAAATATCCAAATTCCAACAAAAATGGTTTTTTCTAAAACAAAGTTTTCAAGATACCAAAAATACTTTACCCAACTAACCTTTTAATTTGGCCTAACATGCACCATTGCTTATGCTTATATTAAAAAATCTGTTAATTCTAAAAAACACGTTAAAAGTATTCGAAATATCTCACGATTACAGGCATTAGACGTGGGCAGTGGTTGTAATTTCACAGCATTTGAACTTCTTCGACGCAAGTGCAGTAAACTTCTAGAAATCATTTTTACTCATACCAACAAGCTGTTAAAAGTATATCATGTTAAATGTGTTCATGGTAAAAACATAATTTGTTCTAAATACGATGACACACTACAATGTCCCTAACCTTATCAACGGCATTTGGTTACATATCCAAATTATTCAAAATCCTGTCATCAATAATGTTGATTAGGACACTTCCTAGCACAAGTGAATAAACATAAGCATCTTCAGCGTACTACACTTTGGCTTGGAATTACTGAGCAGATTTTACATTAATTGAGATCTGAAAAATATCGACGATTTCCAAAATTTCAAAAATCTGACCTTCAATTGAACTGCTCCCCTCATTTTGGTAACAGTAGATCTAAGAATACCATGGTCCACTTTTGATAAAATGTACAATCTGAAACAGGAGCTTCCTCGAATATATCGTGTGTAAATTACCTGTATTAAGCAATCTATAGACGTACTACATGATTTACAAGAGTTGCTGTTGTCGAGGTTTATCATTTCTAGATATTGTAATTTTCGGTCCCAATAAATCGTGGATTTTCTAAAAAACGTAGTTAGGTATTCCTAAACTAATCATTCATTACCGACCTCCGCAATACTATTTACTTGTTGTACAAAGTCCCAAAACACGTCACCTAACCGATCTGTTTGGCGTTAGAGTATGAACCGCGGAATCTTCAAAAATTAGATCATTTCCAAAATCACACTTTGTCCGGGGTGTTATCTGAAAAATATCGATAATATCGAATATTTCAAAGGTCTAACCTTTACACAAACTGCTTCGTATTAAATGGACACCATCATATCTTGTATGGCAAATCTATTTTAACAAAGTTGAAAAATCCAAACGAGAAAGTACGCTGGTAAGAAATTCTTAGGGTCCAAACAGATTTTTGAGATATCTGAAAAATATCGAAGGTATCCAAAATATCATAAATCTGACCTTTGAATAAACTGCAGGTCATCAAGAGGACATCTTTGTGGTAACAGTTAATTCCAAACGTATTATAGTCTTGGTTAACGCATTTTCAAATAAAATGATGGATTATCAAGAGAAGCGCAAATTCAGATTCTAAAACAAATTGCAGGATTCCAGGAATATTATGCAAATTACCTGGTTTGGTGTGTAAGAATGGCGATGATTGAAAGTTGGTTAATTCTGAATTCAGATAAATCGGTATTAGCAGTAAACAGTATTTTTATGGAAATGGTAATCCAAGCATCATCCTGAAAAATGCGGTTAGGTACTCCAAAAATATTCAAATGTTACCGATATCTACTATAATACAGATTAGCAATGCAAAAAAGCACTTGGTGCAACATTAAATGTTGAAAAGCTCCAAAATCCAGTACCTCTATATTTTGAAACGCACAATATTGGCATGCCTTACAAGTATCCAAATTCCAACAGAAATTGTTTTTTCTAAAACAAAGTTTCGAAGATACCAAAAAAATTTTGCCCAACTAACCTTTTACTTTGAACTGCCTAACATGCACCATTGCTTATGCTTATATTAAAAAAACTGGTAATTCTAAAAAACACGTTAAAAGTATTCGAAATGTCTTACGATTACAGGCATTAGACGTGGGCAGTGGTTGTAATTTCAACGCAAGTACAGTTAACTTCTAGAAATCATTTTTACACATACCAACAAGCTGTTACAAGTATATCATGTTAAATGTGTTGATGGAAAAAACATAATTTGTTCTACATACGCTGACACTACAATGAATTAGTGTATTGTCTGGAAATAAACCAATTGACGTGTTGTATATCTTGATCTGGCACATCCCAAAAGTGTAACGAATTCTCGAAAACATGCAAGAAGTATTAAAACATATAAAACCGACCTTAACGAATATTCGCTATATCCAATACTGCGAAGGATAAGTGTAGTGTTGTTAATTCGGTTTGTCCAAGCATTTTTTAATGCGTTCTAAAAAATATGGATAAGCTATTTGAAATAAAAAAAAACCGACCTTTATAAACTCATACAAGCCATTAACTGCATCTTTATTAGCGGGTGATGAAATCTTGTTCAGATAATAAAGTGAAGTAGAAAACATTCGGACACTCATATCCAACGTGGATGATAATTGTGATATCTGTATTTTATTACCTGGAAAAGTGAGTTAACAAAACGAATCCGCAAATTGCAACTTACTGGCGTAAAACTGGTCTCGTGAGCTCTCATAATATTGAAATAATTTGGCCGCAGTTTTATGAGGGAAACTTCAAGAGTATTATATATTGATCAATTTTAATCCTTTATAACATGGAACCGGTATTTTGGAAGAGTCTACTTATTCCAGGATGTAAAGAATGTTAGTTCAGTTATTTAAATTTACAACTATACGAAATAGTGTAATTGTTTCAAATTCCATTGATTGATAAAAATTTCTTGCTTTATAATTGCGACTGACGTTTCTGAAAAGTAGGTTAAGAATTTTCGGTATTTATTTAACCCACCTTGGTTCAATTCTGGTCAGATGATTGGATTGTAGACTATTGCTCGGCACAAAACGACCTTAAGTACTTTGGGATGCCACAACTCCAAAAATAAATTGTACTGCTATCTCTTAGAAGTTCATACTCTAAAAAGTATATTAGGACATATTTCAAATATGCCTTTACCTTCAAAATACTGGTTAAAGTTGTCATTTCATTGCAATGTATCTTTTGTACTATCTGGGATCCAAAAACAATGATCATAAAGGGAGCAAATGAAGATGTGTATATCTTTGTTCCAATTCAACCATCTTTAAAGCTTAATATTTCAAATTTCAGTCAGCTGAATATTTTCTAGAAAACCTACAGATTTTCTTCAGAGAATCTGGATAACAGGTATCAATATATATTTGGAATACTTCAAGAAACGGAATTTACTGTCCGCAACATCACTAACTACCAACTTCTTACTTTTTCAACCAATCGCTTAATGGAAAAACGGATCCTATGGCATGTCTGACACGTTTGCTGTATTTCTAGATATAGAACCCCTTAGGTTGCGGTTCTGTGGTAGAATGTCTAAAAAACACAATTGGTTGCAAAAATTACAAACCACCTACCTTCCAAATTAGGCAGGGGATACAAGTTAAAATCAAATAATTACTCGGTACATCAGTAATCCTAGATTTTCATGGGATAAATGAGTAATAATGTATTTCAAGTTATCAATTTCTTCAAGTTATTCAGTCTTATTTGTCAACTTCCAAGTTTGATCGAGTAACACGTCTAGAAAAGGCAATTTCATACATATAACACCCCCTCCCCTCAATAATTACAATAACACCAACATCAATCGAAATAGATATGATAATTTTGTTCTAATAAGTTTTCATTATAGAATTAATTGTTGTTTAAGAAATCCAATTAAATATATTGTATAGTACTCAAGAGAAATAGACATTTATATGTAGCTTTTTATCAAAATAAAATTTTAAGGTAATTCAAGTTCTCCAATGTCGACATTGTTCTTCAAATTTGTTTGTCTTGATACGTTACGTTGCTTTTAAACAATTTAAAGAACAATATCAACAAACGTATTCAATTTATAATAAACCAAGTATACATCATACCAACAATTCTCACTGGTAAGCTGCTACTTCTACTCATCTTAGAAATCGGCACTTATTTTACGAATACTGTAGACGAAACTTTGGAATCTGTAGAAACACTTAGTAACGAAAAATGAATTTGAACTCTAATGGGATTTAGCTTTTGAGAAGGATAATTCTCATCTTATCACACACACTGTATTTATCATTCTACTGTAGATCACTCGAATGCATACATCTGTAAAAAAAATTTAAAAAATAGGATTTTTGTGTGGAATTTATATAAAAACGATAGTTATCCAAGAAATCAGGAAGGATTAGAAAGCTACTGTACTTTGTAATAACAATTATTGTTTCAAGTTTATTGTCAATTAATTTTTCGTTTTTCTTATCCAAAGACATTAGCATCTATTATGAAAATTATAATAATTCACTTATGAAATCCTAATGGAAGATTTCATAAAGCACAAAATTCACAGAAAATGTTCACGATAGAAATACTTGCAATAAAAAAATTGGGAAATCATAATTGATTCCATTCAAAGTCACACAGTGGTGTTTCTATTTCAATTGATCTCAAATAATAAGTTGATAAATTTAAAAATATGTTAGTCAAATGTTTTCAAAATCCAATATTTCTTTTTAGAGCATGTAAGACAAGACGTATATTAACTCAATATTAACAGTATGTTCAATCAATAAAGCTAATATTTTTCGCAACTACATCACCTACCTCTCACTCCTAGCAACAGCATCTTGCTAATTCTCCAACAGCGCATGAAAGATAGAAAATTTTCCAAAAAATAAATGCGATTTCAGTAGATTAGGTTACTAATAGTAGAAAATAAGATTTCATAAATATTGTTATTTTGTTATCAGCAGCTGCAAGAAAAAACGTTCAGTAGTTCAAATATCATAGGATTTCAAGTATACATTATATATCAATTTGCAACTCTTGAGCATTTCCCAAATTTCTAATTTACCCAGGCCTTTAGTAAATTAGAAATATTGGTACACGCTACAAGAGGATTATATTTTATAGAATTTTCAGTTATAAAAATTTCATTTGGTCAATTGTTTCAACTAATATTACCTTAATTCACATCCTCCACTCTTCCTGGATCTTGGTAATTTTAGTGAGGATGCGATACTTTTTATGTTCAGTTAATTTAATCCCAATGGAATATTATTATATAAGGTGCCAGTTAATTTTAATTCATTTGAGACAACAGATTTAAGAATATAGACCAATTACTCAGCGAACGGAATCGTTATTCATCAGAGAATGCTTTTGGGATGTGTACATGGGCATAATATTCCTGGCGTTTTCATGTGCAAATCTCCTTGGCGTGCATGTCCGGAAATGTAGTAGGGCTCATGTTGGCAACTAATGGAGAAGGCTCCCAAGCCTCATTGCCAACCTGAAGAAAATCATTTTTCTTGTACACAAATATACATAATAAAGTAAACTTAGAAGCAAAAATAGTTGTACTTCTAAATTTTATGCAATATCAACAAATTATACCCAAAAAACAGTTCGCTTTATGCTTGTAATGTCTTTCCGCACAAAAATTACTAATTATTTCAAAATTTCTATCACCCTTACCTTGTGCAAATATTACAAACAAATTAGGAACGATTTCAAACATAATGAGCTGATATTACATAACTTCAGTTTGTACTCATTATTTCAAATTCGCAGTAGTTTCATACTTACAAAAAATTGAGAAATGTTAAATTTTACTGTGGACACGATGATTAAAGACAGATAGATGTAACAATTTCCATTTTTTGCAACTTATGAACACGCTCGAGAAATTTGAACTAACTTGTACTTACATGGGGAAAAGTAACTGAGATACATCAATTGTTACCGTTCACTGCAGCCCTTCTACAACTCCCTGAACTATCGCCTTTGCTTTCTACTTTCTCCAAAGTTCTCAGGAATAGTATTTCGCTTACCCAGGTTCAATACTCGGCGTACGACTTTTCAAAGCAGCCAAAGAAGTCAAAGTTTGCTGGATCATCTTGCTTATAAACATGTAAAGGTAAAATAAATTAGTAAAGGGAGGTCAAACTATCAAATCGAAATCCAAAACTTCAAAATTAGATTTTTATTACAACTAATATCACTTTATTTACAGTTTTGTCATTAAATAAAAAATATACATTTACAAACCAATCAGAAGACTTCTTGGCTCGAAGAGGAGGTTGTCGCCCACAAGGTGACTGTAATAGAAAAACGCTACGTAATATCACAGAATCAAAATTACAAAGTCTTGAGCAAATTAAACAAAAAAAATGTTTATATGGGAAACGTTCATCGTTGAATATGAGAATTAACTACTTTCAATTTGGTTAAAAAATTATCAATATCATTTTCCAATTCTTCACAGGAGTTCGTCGACCAAGTTTTATCACAGCAGCCGCCATTTTGTAGTAAGCCCAATTCTGATTTTAGGTGCTGCCACCTCAGCTTTCTCTCCAACTGTTTCTGACGCAATTCGGATTCCGCTTTTGTAAGAGTCTTGTTTAAAACGGCCTCAATCAAGAGATTTTTCCGTTTTTTACATTTGAAATTTAGCTTCTTGACTTTTATTAACGCTATCCAATCGGATAAATCTTTATTTTTAAACATAAAATCATTTATATGAGCTTGAGCAACCACGCCCATTTTGACTAAGAAAATCTCTCCAATTTAAAATTGTTTGCAATTTAACTCAACACACCTGAATAATGTTACAGAAGGATGTCGAACAGATTCTTCAATAAAAAGCTTCTTGCAATGGACTCTAATAACGGGAAGAAAAAAATTCACCACACAACAGACACTCACTTTGCGATGAAGCAAACAACTATGACGCGCAAAAAGCCTGGGAACCCTATTTATATCGGGGTCACTGCTCCGTCATCGATAGAAACTGTATTCCTACGCGGCGAGAGAAAAAGTAGTTCCATATATTTCTGATCGCATATCATGACAATGGTCATAATGTTTCTAGGAAAAAATGTATTAATGCTAGTCAACTTGTACCAGTTAAAAATAATTAAACATAAATGAATGATCATTTATTTTAGTACAAATTTTGGAATTTTCTGTTATTATCAATACAGCAACGGTTTTCCCACTTGGCGCTAAAGTAGAAATAGTCCAGTCTTAGAGGTTCTTTACACAAAATTTAAACAGAACTAATTTTAATATAAAAAAAATAAATAGCAAAAGAAATGGAAATAAGTACAAATCAATGAAATCTGTTTAATTAATTGATCTACAAAAACTGGTCTTCATTAGAATCAGTGACATTTTAAAAAGTGAAGATCTAAATATATCGAATGACAGAATTACTACAAATTTCTAGACTCCAATGATCGGTCTATAATCAGAATACCATTGAGGAAACATTGCATTTGCCAATTTTTAGAAAGACGGTAGGTAATTTAAATTATTGAAAGGGAAACTTCCTACAGAAGATATTAAATGTAATGTCCTTCGAATATTTCTTATAAGAATGCATTTCTATAATGGTTAGGTACGAAGGTATGCGTAACCTTCTGACGTTAGTAACAGTTCTTAAAAGTCTTCTCCTAGTACTATATTTTCTGGAAAATTCTCTTCTTTTTGTTAGCCTGTGCCATTTGGCACACATATCATTTTAACTGACCTAATTTTGTTATTTTTTTAAATTAATCTATAAATTTTGTTAGTTTATTTATCTTTATTGGTTTTACTGTGCCAAAATGTAGGTAGATTAAATATCACTTAACGATAATTATTAATATTCAAAATAAACACTGGGCTCTGAAATTATTTCTAGGAATATACACAATAGGTAATTGTCATTGTAATTATGAACAAATTTCGAATATTTATTGAAAAATTTCATAATTAGATAGATTGGTCACCATCTATTTGGAATATAATAAAAAAATTGCAGCACACGTGTGGTTGTATATCTCGTTAAATACACTTACCGCGCATATTAGGAACAGCATTTTTTCTACGTATTGGCAAAAAAATCAGTCAGTTATTACCGTAATATTTAACAAAATTCGAATGAAAAGGATTAGATACTTTATCACATACAAATAATTTGTATAATATACTTACATATTCTTCAAGCAGAAGCGTGATTAATAACCATTTTCTGAAAAGAAATTTGTTCGATTGATTTAATATGTCACTCCAATGAAAATATATTACCTTGACTGGATTTAAAGCGTCAATTGCCTGCAATCCCAGACTTCTCAAAAGTACTAGCGGGGTGAAATCGGTCCTGTAAATTCTATACAGTCCTTCTATACCTGCCATCATGCTCACATTGTGTCTTTGTCTTTCTGTTTCGTAATCTTTCAAGTAGCTTACATTACCTGAGAGAAATGAAGAAAAAAAAAGGGAAATTTATTTTGTATTGTAACGTGTCGGTTGGGTCAGTCAGGTAGATGGATTTATTTAGTTCTATATTATAGACCATTAAAGGATGACGTCACAAACCGTCCGCCATATTGCCTGGGAGCAAACAAACCTGAACTTCGCTTTGTTTATGTTGTTATGATATCAAGTTTGTGTGAATAAATTAAGAATAATGCCGTCGTTTTGTTCTGTTGTTGGATGTTCAAAGAGAAGAGAAAGGGATAATGTACGATTATTTAGAATCCCAGCAGCGTTAAAAGATAGGGGTGAATTATTAGATGCATTATCAAAACAGCGTAGAGCTTGTTGGATTAGAGCATTAAAACGTGGAGATTCAGAAGCTTTTTTGAAGAACGCAAGTATATGTTCCAAACATTTCATTAAAGGTAGGTGAACATTATGATTGTGATTATTAAAACCTTACTTATCTATATATTAATTTAATCACCAGGAGAACCTGCTACATTATTGGATAAGGATAATCCTGACTGGATTCCATCTGTAAATATGGGGTACAAAAGTATAAACACCAAAAACCAGCAGGCTTTTCAAAGACATGAAAGAAAAAAAAGACGTATACTAGTAAGTACTTTTTCTTAAGTCTGTAAACTCGGTATTGACATTTATTTATTTAACGGTCATACCATTTTAATACAAAATTAGATTAAAAGATTAAAATAATTTTTTCAATTAATTATTAAGAAAACAGAGTTTATTTTATTTTTCTATTACAGAATGATACTGATTTACAAGCAGAAGATGTATCTATTGCAAGCTGTTCAACAAGTATTGATGTAACAGATCCACTGGAAGAAATAATCGAAGAACAAAGTGGAAAGTGTAGTATCGCCATTCAGACTGACCTAGAGATGGATTATTTGGAAAAAGTATTTCAGGACATTAATTTCTGCAATGAAAAACTTCATAAATTGGAAGAGAAGGTGAACAAATTTGAAATCAGTGAAGACGCATTTGTAGGAAATGATTCTAAAGTGCTATATTTCACTGGTTTTCCATTGGCAGCAATGATGTTTGAGGTGTTTGAAGTGGTAGCTGTGCGTTTGTCGACTAAAAGTGTATTGTCTCCATTCAAACAGTTTTTATTAACATTAATGAAATTAAGACTGAATTTACCTTTCAAATATCTGTCATACAAATTCTCTGTTTCTCCACCAACAGCCTCTGATACATTTTATAAATGTTTAGATGTTTTTTATATGCTATTCAAAGAACTAGTTGAATGGCCCAATAGGGAACAATTGAAAAAAAATGTACCAGCATGTTTTAAAGAAAATTTTGGTAGTCGTGTAGTAGTTATAATCGACTGTTTTGAAATCTTCACAGAAACTCCTTCGGGTTTTTTGAATGCTGCTCAATGCTGGTCTAACTACAAACACCACCAAACAATTAAATTTTTAATAGGAATAACACCACATGGTACAATATCATATATTTCTTCAGCTTGGGGTGGACGAACAAGTGATAAATTCTTGACAGAAAACTGTGGGTTCTTAAATTGTATTTTACCTGGTGATATTATATTAGCCGATAGAGGGTTTTTAATACAAGATGCTGTAGAGATATTAGGAGCTCATTTAGAAATACCAGCTTTCACTAAAAATAAAGATCAGCTTCATCCAACTGATTTAGAAAGTACCCGAAAAATTGCCAATGTTAGAATACATGTAGAGAGAGTTATAGGACTTCTAAAAAAAAAATTTAAAATTTGTTCAGGTCCTATTCCTATTAGTATGCTCTCAATAAATAGAGATGGTGAAAAAGAAAGTTTAAGTGCTATTGACAAAATTTTAGTGGTTTGTAGTGCCTTCATTAATTTATGTTCATCACAAATTCCTATGGAATAAACAACATGGGTGTAGAAAAAGTTGTTTTTCCACATGTATGGCATTATGTTAATTTTAAAAATAATGTTTATGTTAAATTACTGAATTTTTGTATCTTTTCATTTCAAATTATTAAATACTTGTAGAAAGAAATTTGTTGTCTTTATATTTACTTATGATGATGAATGTACCAAACTGAAATTAAACGCTGAGTGAGAGGGAAGTTCAATAACACGATAAAATATGCTTATGAATGTATATTATAAAATAGCTACTTACAAAATTACAGTTATAAACAAATTGGACAAAACCAAGAGTCATTTGGAATTTCCAAAAATCCCATACAATCAAAATGATACCACCCAATGCTGCATTCATCATTATCACATCTCAGCATTGGACGGCCATCATCAGGATTCTTGCATGAGCACCATAATTCAACCCTTGCAAGGCCAGATTTTTTCGTGAAAAATTGAGCATAAAGCTCTGGTTTGATGACAAATTTGAAATAATCCGCACATTTATTCAAATTTGACAACAAAAATTGTTCATTGTATGTAATTCTTTGTATGAATAAGACATTTTTGGACCAAATTACAAAGTCACAATATTTTGTATTTGTTACATACATTTGTAATTGGACTTGATAATAATATGTATGTGAATCTTTCAGACAGTACGAGTCTGATAAACAAGAATATTTGCTTAAAACATATTGTTCAAGGCTTACATTTTTCAGGGTGTAAGGGCACTTCACTTCAACACACCCTTCTGAACAGCACTCACAGTTCACTACACTGTCTGGAGAAGCCCCAAACTCTGAGTGTTCGGCAGAAATGATGAAACCCACACTTTTTATGGAAACATTCACATGCCTTTTTTTCATTTCTTCTGTATACTCTTTTATTGCTATTCTTTCATGCTTCAAACCATATTCCGTTTGTTTGGAATAGAACTGTACTTTCTGAGGGTAACAAATTCCCTTCACTACAGACAAGGAAGGTTTTGATATATGTCCCTTGGAAACACTCTTGAATTTTGATGCAGTGATTCTTCCCGCTCTGTATTTGTACCATAGGGTACTCTTTGCTTGTTTCCTTGTGACTTCCTCAATTTTCTTGATTTCATCTTCACCTAATTGCAGATCTATTGCTCTTGTAGCACAAAGAATCTCATCATATGTTTTATCGATAGCCTCTTCGTTGTATAATTCATTCAAACCACTTGGAAGATTTGAATGGGAAGTCGTAGCTTCTGCCATTTCAGTAGCATACGGTTCCCGAATCCTAAATATAGCAGGCGTTATTTCAAGTTTGCTAATATTTCTTAATAGTTTGTCCATTTCGCCTACTTCTAAGGGTTTGATTTGGGGAGTGGATATTGTCTTACCAGTTCTTGACCAGTCCATATCTCTGATTCTCAGCATGTCTGCACCTCTTGAGGTTGAAGGCACTGGCCATTGAGCAAGGGTATCTGTACAGGCCACTTCAGATTTTGATGGACCATCAGGCCTTGCTTTTAGGTAAAATAGAACAGCCGCAACATGGCTACAAACTTCCCCCAAACCAGCCATACAATTACAGTGGGCACAAGATATTGATCCATCCGACATTATTACTATCCAGGTACTCAACGGCTTCTGATTCATTCTTTGGGAATGTCTGACCTGAAAAAAATATTGTATGAAAATCACTGAAGGTATAAGGAATCATAGATTCGGAGTGTATTTTACCAGGAAAAGTTCAGATTCTTACCTTTGCAACCACTAAGTAAGCTTCAGAATTCATCTGAGCAGCCAACACATCACGGACAAATCCAGCTTCATAATATTTGTAAGCTTCCAATGACTTATAAGCTTTCATCTGTTCTCCACTATAATAACTTTTCGAAAGAATTAAATAGTTCACTAGGTCTATTGTTTTTATTTTTGGCAACGACAATACATTTAATTTAAGATCGTTCGACTTCAGAGTGTATGGGTCTATGTCACAAACAATCTTTATTTTATCGTCATAACGTTTCTTCACATCTTCGCTTAAAGTTGAATAATAAAAACTTCGAAGAGCACACATTCTTACTACGAACTCGTCTACTCACCACTCACCACAAACACAAAATTTAAAAATAAAATGTACTTAGACTGACTTAGATCATACAAAGATGCACAAACTAATGGAACGCTAATAGCTTTGTTTGCTCCCAGACAAGATGGCCGACCTGTCAAAGTCATGTGACCTTAAATGGTCTATTGTGCTGGTCATTAATATGCAGTGGGAATAAATACTAAGCATTTCTATAAATGGTTACTTGGATAAATAGGGAGATAGTGAAATTTATGTTGTAATACAATACCTATAAACACATCTGTACTTTCAACATTTATTATTTTTGAATTTTCACTAATAGGGTCGTGTTCTGTCTTTTTCAATCCATTGAGAATAGGGCATGTCCACGTGACGTCACAAACTATTTTGACAACAGCCCTGTGGTAAAACAATAAACAAAGTGTTCAGAACACAAATAGTGAGGTTATGCTGATTTATATTGATAGATCGTGTTTGAGTTTAGTTGGATTTGCTTAAATATTTTTTTAAGTTATTTTATTTGTTGAGCTTGCATATTTGATAATATAGATTAATAGTTGTTTGATAATTATTGATCGTGTTCATTGTTTATCGTTTCACCATAGGGGTATTGTCAACTGTCAACTGTCGTGGACATGCCATATTATGTCAGCTCGCAGTTGTCGTGGCCAATGAGGGATCATTTCGGAACGCGGCGATCTATTGAAAGCGGCAATTTTACTTTACGCTCGAAAAACACAGATCATTTTTTCTACAGTCGCGCAGAAGTAACTAATTACTGCCTATATTTAAAAGAAATCTTGAAGGTCGACAAATGCCGAGGATTGCTACTTATTTCATCAAATTTAGCGAGCCAAAAAGGTTCCTTAATGGTTCCTTTTTGGCTCTAGAGCGTAAAGTAACGATCCTCGGCATTTGACGACTTAACGATTTCATTTGAATATAGTAATCAGTCATTTTACGGGCGACTGTAGGAAAATAATGTTTCAGTTATTTATTAAATGTGTAGCTATTTTTTATTTAAATTTCAAGTTGTTTACAACCACTGAATGGGTACTTGTAACTGATAAGGAGCGATTTATAATAACAAGGTTTATAAAGAACGCAATATTTTGCTGTATTTATGTAGACTTTATCAATTTTTTTCAAATTAATTATTTGAAATGTACTATTTCGTGAGTAAACATTTAGTATACAATCTAATAAAAAATGATGACCTAGTAAAAAACAATAATTTATTCAAGCTTTAAATATATGAAAAATTATTTAAGAAAAACAATAGAGGCATCAATGAGTAATGCAAAACAGAAGTGAAAACAAAAACAACTGACCCTATTTCAAAATTACTTCCATAGCAAATAGAAATTTCATCGAATAAATTAACCTGCTCCATCTGTATCTGTGGGCGGCCTCAAATTGGACGCTAACTAACTACCTATAACCTAGAAGAGACACCCTTAAATTGGACGCTACCGGAAGGATTATGTCCTTCAAGGTTTAAGCTTATATTTGATCATCCGGGTTTGTGCTTGGGTTTTCTTGTCTTTTTTTAGTTTTCTATATCTTATTTTCTGATATTTTTATACATAGTTACACTTTGATCAACTGGGTTTGGGCCTGGGATTTCTTGTTTTTTTTTTAGTTTTCTATTTCTTATTTTCTGATATTTTCATACAAAATAATACAGGTAGAAGAATTAGTAGAGGTACCTAGCATCGAATTTAAGGGTCTACAAGCAGGTACATAAAGTGAGAAAAAGATTAAGTGAAATTTTAACGTCGAATTTATGCAGGCCCGTATCTGTAGAGTAGGGAGGGTGAGTGTAGACACACAGCACTTAGGCCACATGTGACCCATTGTACATCCTCCCGAGGAGCTGTCCTCCTAGGTCATCGTGCATTCTGTCCTTCCCAGGAAGGTGGACGGGTCACAAGAAGACATTTCCTTTTATATCGGCAGGTGTAGGCCAAGACTCACCGAACACACACTCTCTTATCGACGATAACTCTGGACGCTCGCATAAGATATGCCTGACAGTTTCATCTTTCTGTTCCCACTTCCTGCATAGAGTTGTGTCCACTAGTCCCATAGTATGGAGGTGTTTCCTTAGTTGACAATGGCCAGTCAGAAATCCTACTGGTAAACGTAGGTTTTTCCTGGTCATCGACGAATATTTTTTCGACGCCAGCTTCCCAGGAAAATCCTGGCAAGACTACATTCTTTTATTCCATCCCATCTCTTATGGGATTGAGCGTGGGTGTAACGTTTGGCTAGTTGTCGAAGTCGTTAGGCCGTAGGAGTCACTGGGTCCTAAACTTTTTAGTCCAGCCGCTTCCCTGGCTAAAGAATCGGTAACCTAACCTAACCCGCTCTATACGTGAGTATAAACTAAGTATAACAGTTTCGAAATAATAGTACCCCCCACTTTCTTTTAGTATCCTATACCCCCTGGGGGTTAATTTTAATCGTTAATTAATCAATACAAACCAAATAGAAATATCTTTCCCCAATCCCATCAAATATTTGTGAAATAAATCATCATAAATTGACATTTTCGTCGACAACTACAAACCTAAGAAGCTCCCAGAATAAACAGCATCGCCTAATACTCTATCTAGACACATAACATCTCCAAAACCTAAATTGACTCCTTGTCCAGCAAGCGGATGTACTCGATGTGCAGCGTCTCTGTAAATAAGAACCAAATAATCGTCATAATAAAAGACATAGGATACAAAAAACTTTTATAATGTCCTTCGTGGTATATACCCAAGGAAGTAGATATATTCAGACTTACCCGACTAAAGCTACACCTTTGGCAATGTAACTGGTAGCATGACCGAAACCCAATGGAAACGCAGCTCGACTTCCTTCTTCGACGCAAGCAATTTTAGGAGGATATCTTCTGCTAACATCTGCAGGCCAATTTGAGGCTCGAAGAAGGGTATCGAATGCTTTTAACGTTCTATCCACATAGCTG
Source organism: Galerucella calmariensis (assembly GCA_910591675.1). Lineage (NCBI taxonomy): Eukaryota > Metazoa > Arthropoda > Insecta > Coleoptera > Chrysomelidae > Galerucella > Galerucella calmariensis. Next base: position 222,252 of record CAJUYG010000040.1, on the reverse strand, counting down.
TTGTGTTTAAGCACCTTCCACTGTAAAAAAATAATACTATTCTATTATGTATCAGTACTTTCTATAGAAATAAGGAATAAGGCTAATATAGGATTTTTACGATAAAAAGACGATGATGTCATTTACTCTCGTCAATACAATTTATCCTCAACAGTCAGGGCAATCTACAGCTAACGGGTTGGCAAAACTTCAAGGCGTTGTCAGATCAACTGGCAAAATTCCCTAGTTTGTTTTGACGTTTATTGACATTCGATCATCGTCTAATATTTACAAGTTTTTTTGGTGCCTTTAAATTCATTGTTTCTTTAAGATTAAAAAAAAACAGTTATTTTCATAATTAATTATTTAGGCAAATCTGCAGTGGGTCTCTCTCCGTCGGCTCTTTTGATCTATGTCAGACAGAAATTTAAATGACACTTCAAATTTGTGATCCTAAAATTAAAGTTGGCAACAGCTTCTTAACACTTCCTAACGACATGAGCACAAAACAACAATCTATGCAACGTCGAAATGTGATCCTATTTTCGACAGACTGTCACTGGGCACAAAAGCTGCGGGTACTTATTGTTCTATGGCAAGAGACCCTTCCGATTGTTATTATAGTATTCCGTGCTGCTGTAAGAGACCAACGATTATACACCCTACATGATTGCTTATTCGCTTAAATCTTTCGTCGGTCAGTGGAAACTTGCCTACGTCACCAGTGGACCTCGACCATTTTAAAATATATTGCTATCGTTAATACTTTTCACGTTTTTCTTGTGTATTTGCAAAAAATAATAATAAATTAATTATTTTTTTCTGGTGATATGTTATTTAAAAAATTGAATTTAGTAGTATAAGTAGTTATAAAATATAAATTCACGATTGAAACAATAACTTTGAATTGAAGAAACTTGCTTATAATTTATTTTGCACAGAAAGAGAAGCAAATCTACGAGCTGTGTTTATGGGTTAATTGATGGGTAAACTCAGCATTATAATATATTTTTTTTCTTATGGGGAAAATAAAATAGACGCCTTATGCACTGCTAAAGAATTTATTAATTAACAATTTTTTTAAATTCTTTTAAAACCTCTATCATCTCTTGTCGTACTCACACTTTTTCTCTCCAACCGTTTATTTTTCTGGGATTGATAATTATTATAATTAATCCTAAGAATTGTTCGCAGTTTACAAAGAAGTATTCATACAAGCAAAAATTAAAACTTAGATTACTTTATAACAGAACTAAGAACATATAAAACCATGTAATGTAATGTAGATGTTTATGCCAGAAACTGAGAAACTAAGACATTCTTTTTATTTTAAGCTTATATCTTAATTTCTTATTTTTTTGCATGATCATTTACATTACATTTTACATGGTTTTCTGTTCTAAGTTTTAGTTTTGAATTAATTTTTATTTCAGCTTCCATGATGCCACCTTTAGTATTTGAAATGTATACATTGAAACTCGAATCCAAAAATTTTGTATTTACACTGAAATAACGTGCTTCGCATTTATATTGTTATTAGTATTATATTTATTCAAATACAAGGGTGACAAATTATGCCACACATCCGAATGTTCACTAAATTATATAATTATTGTGTTTAATATAAACTTAAACCCACCCGAAAGCACGTGCATGAGTGCAAAACATCACAGGTAGAATCCTACCGCTTATTGTTCGAGCCTCGGGTTAAGCTTTGTATTCGACGCCCTTATCAGATCTATAGGAATGGAAAGTTTAATAAATGCAAAAGGGTCTATACTTTCAATGTATATACTATATTTAAAACTTGGCAATTTAGGTGGACCACTTTGTATACGTGTTTGACGGATTTTAATGATTTATTACTATCAACCAATTTCAAATCGAGTATAGACTTTCTTGATTGACAATTATTAGAGAAGTTTACTTACCACCTTTATTAATAAACAACACCTTCAAAATTGAAAAAACGGATAAAATAACGTCAAAACACACTTTGTAAACACACGATTCACCATAAAATTAAAAAGGTTAGGTCCAGTGATGACGTATTCGTCCGACTTGAGCGAGGCGAACACATAATTAAATGGAAATAAGCAATCCTGTAGGGTGTATAATCGTTGGTAAGAGACGTAAATAATAGTATTCGCAATTTGTATTCATTATTATTAATTGTTACATATTTAAATGTAAATGTCAATCTAACATCAGATTTACTTTTCTAGTTTTCTTTGAGTAAAGAAAAAAATTACAGATCGGCAACATCACAATATTTTGTTTTGCAACGTCATCGTCTTTTTATCGTAAATAAACGTTAGATCATTCCAGATCAGCTGACTTTGACAGGTCGGTCGTATTGCTTTGGAGCACAACCGATCAGTTAGGCATCTGCTGTAAGTAGTTGGTTGTCAGACATAGTTAGTAGAACAATGACAATGTAATATATATTTTATTTAATTAATAAAAACTTGAAAACTAAATAGAATTTATGAGTCCTCTCCACAGAAATATGGCCGACTCTTGTCAGTGACGTCATTCTGAGTTTGTTTGATGAAATATGAATAGACTATACTTACAAAGGATTCGTTGAGTGCATCAACAAATTGCTCGTTTGTAAGTTTTAACAATCTTTTAGCATCGGTAGGTGTTGTCGACCAAACCAATGAGCTTTGAGAACGGTTTAGCTGGAATAAAATTGAAAATATTAATAGTGTTACGCGAGCTGCTGCATTAATGTGCTCAATTAGTGCCCCCAGAATGATCTGGAAAACGTAACATCTAGAAAAACCCAGCGCATCCACCAAAACTTCGAGTTCGAGAGGTTTCTAGAAATACATACGTGCGAGTATAAATAGGCGACGAGCATCGCAGCGAAGTTAGTTAGTCAGTTAGTGTTTATACTGAAAGAAACCAATCGCGCCTCGATAAAGTGACTCTCATATAAATTATAGTTAGTGTGTGTTTAGTGTGATATATAAATTATTAAATAAGGACCGTATTTGAATATAAATCTGTAAATATAAATTAATTGTAAATATAAATTAGAATAAACGTTACAATAGATTATAGTACCTACATAGGCGTGCGCAGTCTTTTTTATTAGGGTGGGGGAATATCAAATCGGAATCTTTTGATGAAAAAACAAAGAGCCGTGTCCGCCGAAACATTGCTTATGCATATTGCCGCCCTTCAATTTCTCGCAATTTATTTTAAGAATAAATAACCGCTTCCTCGTATCATTGAAAGAACGTTAAGATTTGAAAATTATAAAATATTTTTAATAGATTGATATTTTGAGGAATTGGGGTGGACCGAATAGGGTGGGTCATGACTCACCCTGCCCCCTTTGTAGGCACGCCTATGTTATAGTATGGAATACAAATCGAGATGATAAACAAACAACTATGGGTGAGATGTCAAGATACTTTTCAAAAAGTAAGAAGAAACACCTACTTCTCGGGCTATATGCCCCGACAGACATTGAATTACACTTCTAAGTTAAATCGGGTTGGTTTATCCTGTATCTAATTTATCAATCAATGAACTATACTAGAGTTCCAGACATTTGATGGTATATCAACAGATTAACGTCCTTTGATTACTCGTTTTTATCTCAATATCAGTATCAGAATTTTTTGTATATTCGTAGCCGTGGGTGAATATAAAATCTATTGGATGCGTTTATTTTTACCGGCAAAGTGTTCTGCAAACATCGACAGGTGATGTGTAAGTAGCATTTATATATTTAATGGAATTTTTTAAAACTTACAAGAAAGTTGTGAGCTTATTGAAATGGTTTAAGCGGGATATTTGGATATTAATATTTTTATTGTTTCAATACTTACAGGTAGCAATGCTATTGGTCCAGTTGGTAGCCAGCGTTGCCAGCCGATGCAATTATCGAATTCCTGAAACAATAAATATTATTTATATACACAATATCGTAGATAAGTTTTTGCTGATTTTTTTGCATATTCGTTTATCATTTAAGAAGGTGCCTCTAGAATTTCAGCTCAAAATTCCTATTGTTTTGGCCTCTACGATTTTTTTAACTTGACGCGACAGTTACGTCAACTCACTTTTTGAATATTCAAATTTCTAAGCTCGAAACTTCTAAGTTTTTTTTAAACTTTTATATATGAAAATTCCTAATTCGACCACACAGATTCCGAAAATTCTCATAAAAAATTTTCAAGGTACTTGAATAATTTCTTTTTCCTAAATTTCATATTTCTCACTCTCGGATACCCCTGTATACACATTGTCGTAGATACGTTTTTGCTGATTTTTTTCCATACTTGTTGATCATCAAAGAAGGTGCCTTTAGAATTTCAACTCAAAATTCCTATTATTATGTCCTTTACGATTTTTTAACTTGACGCCACCGTTACGTAAACTCACTTTTTGAATATTCAAATTTCCATTCTCGGAACTAAAGTTTTTTTGACATTTTATATAAGAAAATCCACTGATTCGACCCCGAAGATTCCGAAAATTTCATAAAAAATTTTCAAGGTTCTTGATAATTTTTTTTTCCGAAATTTCACAACCCTCACTCTCGGATACCCCAGTATACACATTGTCGAAGACACGTTTTTGCTGATTTTTTTCCTCATTTGTTTATCATCTGAGAAGGTGCCTCTAGAATTTCAACTCAAAATTCCTATCATTATGACCTCTAGGGTTTTTTAACTTGACGCGTGTACTTGCAAACGTAACGTAAACTCACTTTTTGAATATTCAAATTTCTAAACTCGAAACTAAAGTTTTTTTGACCCTTTTATATATAAAAATCCACTAATTCGACTCCACAGATTCCGAAAATTCTCATAAAAAATTTCTAAGGTACTTGATAATTTTTTTTCCGAAATTTCATACCCCTTACTCTCGAATACCCCTGTATACACATTGTCACAGATACGCTTTTGCTGATTTTTTTCCAGATTTGTTTATCATCTAAGAAGGTGCCTCTAGAATTTCAGCTCAAAATTCCTATTATTATGTCTCTTACGATTTTCTAACTTGGCTCGACCGTTACGTAAACTCCCTTTTTGAATACCTATTCAAATTTCTAAACTCGAAACTAAAGTTTTTTTTGACATTTTTATATATAAAAATCCACTAATTCGACCTCAAGGATTCTGAAAATTCTCATAAAAATTTTCGAAGGTACTTGATATTATTTTTCCGAAATTTCATACCCCTCACTCTCGGATACCCCTGTATACACATTGTTGCAGATACGTTATTGCCGATTTTTTTCCTCATTTGTTCATCATCTGAGAAGATGCCTCTAGAATTTCAACTCAAAATTCCTATTATTGTGACCTCTACGATTTTTAAACTTATTTTGAACTATAATTTAACATTACTTTTTGAATTTTCAAAATGTATACTTAAATATTACCACTTACCTCCGAAAATGTTAAGGTTGCTACAACTCCCGTATTATCATACTTCCAATTTAGATAATGAACACCAATAGCATTTCTGACTTGAGAATTAACGCCATCACATCCAATCTATAAATAAAAATTATGTACACACTAAATGCATCATTAAAATCAAACAATGCGAATATATTTTATGAGTTTACATAAAATTTACTAACTCCTCTGTTTTATCGGTTAAACGGATTCTTATACAGGGTGTTTCATTGGAAAACTCATAAATTATTTGTATACAGTACGTTTAAAAGTATATTTACAAAAAGCAGCGTTTTAATAATTAAGCTTTGCTACTATTTTAAATTTAGATTTATTCTTAGTGGCAGAGTACGTGGAAGTATTAAAATTTATTTGCGGATGTTTGCTTTAACGTGAAAATATTAAGATTAATTTGACAGAAAATAAACAGGATAACTAGAATTCAACCTCAATAATGCAATTTCAAAACGCTAAAGTGGACCAATCGGAATTTAAAGAATCATTAAAATTTTAAATCTAATATAATATAAACGTAACAAAATTAACTGCACCAATGAGCTTCAAAGGAATTAACTGAAAATGTCAGATGTCTGTAGGAATATCCAGTGTGTCTGCCTGCACATTTGTCACAGCCAAAAATTATTCCGATCCAACTAGACCGATTAAATTAAACACATGTGAATTTCCGTAAAGTGAAACGTGAATAAATTAGTCCAGTAAAAGGGATAATTTTTTATCAAAACGCAAGATATTAAAAAAAATGTCTGAGTGGCATTTCAGTTACCGTTATCAAGAAGTTCTCAAAAATAATAAAAATAAATTAACCCCATTTAAAAATTAAATTGTACGCCTATGATACGCAGTGACGGTTAGATGTTAACCGACCAATCCCTTTTTAAAAGGTTTCAAGTGATTATAATAAATATTATATATGTTTTTATTTGAAAATATTTAGACAAATAAAAATGGTTTGCCAGCATTTGATCTCACCAACATGCCGGTTTCTGTTTATCAAATATTTGTGATGGGTCTATAATAGATCGGTTGGTTATCCGCGAATTTTGTATATTCGGTGGATTCCTTCAAATAAATTTAAAAATAGCCGGAACACAATTTCCACTTAGCATGCCTCGCTCTTTAGTTTCTTAGCGAACGTATTGCTGTACAAATGTAAAAATTTTTCGAATGTTCGAAACTTTGTTTGTGTAAAATCAATAAATAATTTTCTTTAAGCCAGGTGAGTCTATTTATACCGTTAAAAGATAATGCCAAAAGTGTTTTGAACTTCTTATTTTCCAATAAAATTAAATTTAACAATAATTATTCATAGGTACGGCTGACGTTGTTTTAAGTTATCAAAATAGATATTAGATGTCAGTATCATACTATTATAACGCCTTACAAATTTGAAAATTACTTTTCAAAGATTCTAGCTTTCACAAAAAAAAACATCTACTTCTCGGGCCATGTGCCCCGACAGAAAATGAATTTTAGGCAACACTCTTTACTTAAATATGACAGTTGTTACAGGAAACTGTAATTAAACAAATAAAAATAGATAAAACTTGTACAAAACGTAGTGCAAACAGTTTTTATTGACCACCTACGTATATTGAGAGCATTAGGTCCAGTTGTATGAAGAATTGTTAAGCTAGTGTTTGAGGTTAACCCATGATTTAAAATATAGGGCGCGTTGGTATCAAACACCTAAATTCCAAATTGATGGCAACATATTCAATATTTATCACGCACTTTATTAGATTTATTAATAAAAGCTTTGATATAAACTTCCAATCAAAATATCTGGAGTGGATTGTACATAATAACATCTGCCTACATTTTTTTTATTGAAGACGCGAAGTGGTATTTTTATAAACTGTCTAGAAATAAAAAAAATTGTGTTAAGTTTTCGTTCTACCAGTGGTGCTCTTTGAGAAAAATATTCCTCTCTTGCGTGCTTGAAATTTGACTTTACCCTGTACTGAATGGCAAATTAATTGAATCTAGTCGAACGGAACTGCTAATTTGAGATATCAATATTTTTAGCGGTTTGTTTGTTTTTCTATTTTTACATTCTTTCCGAATTTAATTCGTACAACCAATTAATATTTCAACAATATGTTATACTACTATAATAATTTTTCATTAGTATGGTGTCTACCATTTTTCTAAAATTTCATATGGTGTAATTAATTTTATTCACAACCATATATGTAATGCTATCATTAATAACGTCATTGAATGTTAGAAAGTGTCATATTACACACCTCTACTTCCCGCCCTCATCGATCACTTCCCGCCCTTTGAAATATTGTGATCATTAATATTATCTATTTCAGATTAATATTTTTTATACTTAAAAATATAATACATTGATAAATATTATAATACCTATTTCTGGAGGGGTACAATTCATTAATTCTTTATCGGATGACATTTTTCTTGATTTATTATTCTTTATTATTATTGATTTATCCCTCCGACTTTATCTGACATTTATTTATATTGGTGACAGTAGTTGTCAAATGTAATATTTTAGGTGTGTTCCAAACGAAACATAGATTTATTAATTTTGATCGGGATATGATGGTTGTAAATAAAATAGTACCTATACAAACCTCGGTAGGAAGTTTCATTCCTGTCTCGAGATAATAGCTAACCTGGATGCTTCGCGTCTCGGTTATCTCTCGACAGTAATGAAACTCTTCTCACCTTGTTGTGTAATATACTATTACTCACTACTATACAAAGAGATAAAGCCCCAATAGACTCAACTCATTGACCTTGAAGATCTGAGGTGATTCTTTTGTCAATAAACAGGATAATATTGAGATATATTACTTCCGCACTAAAATACATCATTTATTATCATTTCGACCTTTATAAATAACCCATAAATTTTGGTGAAAGTTAATAATCATAATCCGTTTAAATATTCTTCAATAAATAATTAACTGAAACAAAATAATCATCTCAAGTAGACCGACCTTTCCGAAATGAACTTAAAAACATTTCATTGAAACAATAAATACAGTTCACCTATTTGTTTACTTTACAATCTAAAAGTAGATTTTTCCACATACAAAGTTTATATTTCGCTGAAAAACATTACCAATATTAAACGTACTGGGTTTTGAAATTATTTTTTATTAATTGTCCAATTTCATTCAAGTTCAAAATAATAATTATTTTAAGAAACATTTATAGATCTTAATTTCTCAAAGCCAGTAAAGCCACGACTAAACAAATATAGTGCATTTTTATCATATTGAGAGCTGAAGAACTCATAAATTTAAAAACGTGTCTGTAACAGGGTGATTCAAAGAATTAAACAGAAATGTAAGCGCTTCTTAATAACATATGCATCTTTGGTCTGGTGGACAAAGACGACACAAAAGAATGCAATGATGAGACTAGGCAAGGTGCAAAGACTTACTAACAGTATTGCAGGATGAATGAGAAGCACGCCAACGGCAGCACTAGAAGCCTTATTTGGCCTTCCTCCATTACACTTCGTGATAATGGGGGAAGCAAGGATGACTATTTAGGCAACAAATTAACCTGAGCAACAAAATATTTAGATCAGGACACATATCCATTAAGGACATCATAAATAGAGCCAATTAGACATGAAAACATACTATATGGCCACTAAACTTCTCCCCAATCCCAAATATGAGGTAGAAATACCTCACAGAAAGGACTGGCAAAGCCCAAGCAGACTGAAGTTTCCCCAAGGAGAGACCCGGTACACAGACGGGTCACAGACTGGGGAAGGGACAGGAGCAGGGGTGTATAATGAAATGAGAAACACAAGATGCTCCTTCTCACTAGGAGAACATACCTCTGTATTTCAGGCAGAGATTTATGCTATCCTAGAATGTGTCAGAATTAACAAATATAGGACTGACACTCATAGGATAAACATACTAACTGACAGCCAGACAGCCCTTGCAGCTTTAAACAGCCGCAAGTTAACATCCAGACTGGTAGAAGAATGCCAGAAAGAGCTAAGTGAGCTAGCAGACCACATTAAAGTAAGACTAGTGTGGGTGCCGGGACATTACGGTATTTCTGGAAATGAACAAGCCGATGAACTCGCGAGAAGAAGTTCAGCAACAGCATATGTTGGACCAGAACCAGCTCTTGGGACCACAAAGAAGGTAGTCCGAGGGCAAATACAATGGACCTATATCGTCTACTCGAAGGTACGGGGTAACTGGATGGGTGGACTAAATGTGGAAGTAGAGTACAATAAGCCAATAGGCTACAGTGCTCCCGGCATCAAAACAGCTTCCAAAACACACAAAAAAAGCGCTTCTTCATGTAAATAAGTGTTCAGTTAGCAACTTTCACTATATTCTTCCTGTCAATATGATAAAAATATATTATAACAAATATCTCTTATGTGAAAAAATTTTTCATTTCAGTTATAGCACTGATGGAAAATGGTACTTAGTGGAAACGAAGAACCCATTCTCAGGTGGGAAAATAAAGATATTGAAATGCAAAATTATTCTTCAACAATATCGAGTGAAGGGGAAGGGTCTGACGATGATATCGAAGAAGGGATACGGACTAGACCGTATCAAGAAATATGGAACAACACTTCCATTTGGGAAAGTATTATGGTAAATACAAATTTTATAATTAAGATGAAGAAATTTCTGGTCACTATAATTTTTTATTTCAGAATTTACCAAACGCAGAAGAAGTACACGAGTGTTTACAAAAGGGGGACATCAAATCAGTCATTAAAATAAACAAAAACACTGGATTACTTATGTCGACTTGGTTGGGAAACCTTAACGCCCTTAAATCAATCATTGAAAGCTCGCCAAATTTAGCAGCTTGTGATGAAAACGGAAGGTGAGTCTAGAAAACTTTTTCTTTTTTCAGTGAGCTAAATTGAAATGTCCAAATGTCTTTTTGGCAATACTGTAGACAACTAGAACTAGACAATAATAAATATTCTCAGTATACAGGGTGGACCAAATTTAATTGACGTAAACAGAGATCTTGCAAATTGTCACAGATACAATATCGAGTAAATGAAAAAAAAAAATTTGCTCTATTGATGGGAAAATTAGATTCTGAGCCGGCTCGCGAGCATTCGAGTGTACATGCTCGCGTCTTTTGCAAGGTAGTCAAGTGCGATGGGCAGGTTTAATAATAAACAGTTTATCATACAATACAATCGAGTTCTATGGGATTTTTATCACTTATTCTTACATTTTAGGACTGCTCTACACCTTGCTGCTTACGGAGGTAAAAGCGACTGCCTAAAACTGCTGTTAGACACGAATTGTGATATCAACGCTTGGGACAACACCAAGCAAATAACACCGCTGCACTGTGCGGCCGGTGCGGGAGATTTAAACTGCGTCAAAATTTTATTGAAGAAAGAAGCGTACGTGAACGCGGGTCTGAACAGCGGCGCGTACAGAGCTCCTTTATATTATGCTGTCCAGAGTAACGCCACTGACTGTGTTAGGGAACTGTTAGAAAATGGAGCCATACCTAATCCGTGTCAGGTAAAAATTTAATCTTTTTAAACTGGAAACGTACTGACTGCATTATTGCGCAACAAAACAATGTATACGTCAGTTACAAGTGATCGTCTTCCATTGCGATACATTGCGCTGGGTTATGATACATTTCGCAGCGTTTTGATCCATCCCGCTACGTTGTGATACATTGCGCAGAGTTATGATACATTGTGCAAAGTTGTGAAACATAGTGCAGCATTGTGATTCATTCCGCAGCGTTTTGATACATTTCGCAGCGTTGTGTTTCACTCCGCAGTGTTGTGATACATTGCGCAGATTTGTGAACATTGCGCAAAGTAGTGAAACATAGCGCAGCATTGTGATTCATTCCGCAGCGTTTTGATACATTTCGCAGCGTTGTGATTCATTCCACAGAGTTGGTATACATTTCGCAGCGCTGTGATTCCTTCCGCAGTTTTGTGATATATAGCGCATTATTGTGGTACATTTCGCAGCGTTGTGGATCATTCCACAGCGTAGTGATTCATTCCGCAGCGTTGTGATACAATTGCGCAGCCTTGTGACTCATTGAGCAGAGTTGTGATTCATTCCGCAGCCTTGTGACACATTGAGCAGAGTTGTGATTCATTCCACAGCGTTGATACATTGCGCAGCCTTGCGAAGCAATGTTTCACTCGGTGATCATGAGTTTGAAGGCAATGTAGAGCTTTCAATATTGCGCAGTTAAATGTTGCAGTCGTTTCCATATTAACATCGAGTATTGTAATAATTATTGGTTTCAGGTTTTCAGTGAAACACCTCTTCATGTAGCCGCAGCCCTTGGAAACTCCGAAGTTACAAAATTACTCCTCCGGTACGGTGCAGCGAACGATGTGCAATGCGGAAGTGAAAAAATGACACCGTTGCATTTGGCAGCCGAAGACGGAGATTTAGATTGCGTGAAATTATTGATAAACGCCGGAGCGAATATCTCCGCTAAAAACAACAAGAATCAGACGCCTTTACACTTAGCTGCGTTGTCCCAATGCTCAGAAACCATAGAGTTGCTGTTAAAAAAAGGAGCGGACGTGAACGCCGCTGACGTAGACGGAAGAACTCCATTACATTGTTCCATTGTAAAAGCGTCTAGATCTTGTGAATGCGTACGAGTCCTACTTAGCGCAAGACCGAATGTGAATAGACCGGATATATTCGGTTATACTCCTTTGCATCTAGCAGCTTTGAACGAATACTCCCATTGCGTAATGCTACTAATTAACCACGGAGGAGACGTTACGGCGAGAACAAACGGGGGTATATCAGTACTAACTTTTATAACGAGAAAAATTCCAGGCGTCATACAAAAGTACATGATGAAATTCGATAATTCGATCAAACTCACCGATCACGAATTGGGCGACATCGATTGCGAGCTAAAATTAGATTTTAGGGTGCTCGTACCGACGGTGGGTAATAAAGAGACTGAGTTACTTCTCAACTTTATAGAAGTCGGACATAAAGAAATACTGAAACATCCTTTATGCGAGACTTTTTTATTTTTAAAATGGAGACGGATAAGGAAGTTTTTTCTGTTCAGTCTCTTCTATCATTCCTTGTTCGTGACCTTATTCACTTTTTATACGATAGGGGTGTTTTTAAAAAATTGCCCTTCGTCGAAAGGTTATAAAAATCCTTGTTGGGTCCAGGAGTACGTTAAGGTCGTCGGTTATATTTTACTTATTCTCAATTTGTTGCTACTAGCTAAGGAGTTATTTCAAATAGCGCATTCTTGGAAAACGTACGTTAAACAATGGGAGAACGCTTTGCAATGGTTTATTATTTTCGGAGTATTTTGTTGCGTCCAACCTACCACCAACATGGACGTAAGGCAAGACGTTTTCTCTTGGCAGCATCATGTAGCTGCCATATGTATCTTCATAACTTGGGTGGAATTGATGATGATAGTGGGTAGATTCCCGATGTTCGGTTTGTACATACAAATGTTCACGACAGTCGCTGTAAACTACGCCAAATTTATGATGGCTTATGTTTGTTTATTTCTGGCTTTTACTCTCAGTTTCGGAGTAATTTTTGCGAATTATCCAGCGTTTCAAGATTTAAAATGGGTTTTTCTAAAAGTCATAATAATGATGTCAGGTGAACTGGAATACGAAGATGTTTTTTTTCCCGACGATAAGAACAAGGAAATAAGATATCCTTACACAGCTCACTTAATGTACCTTGGTTTTGTTATTTTGGTTACGATTATCCTTACAAATTTAATAGTAGGTTTGGCTGTTAGTGATATTCAAGAGCTACAACGAAGCGCTGGGCTTGATAGATTAGTTCGACAAGCAGAACTTGTAGCTCATTTAGAAAGTATGTTATTTTCCAAACTTTTAACTTGCATACCCAATAAAATCATGAAATTCTTACATAACAAGGCGTTACTTTTAAGATCCCAATATCATTGGGCTCTATACATAAGACCCAACGATCCTAGAGAAGAACGAATACCACGCGATTTGGTACAAAACATTTACCAATTGGTGGTAACTAAGAAAGAAAAGCCTAAAAAGCAGAAGAAAATGAAATCGGATTATTATTATTATGATGTAATTTCCCCTTCTCTATCTAGATTAAGTTCTTACAACAGCGAAGGAGCTAAATATGGCAGTAAAAATCAACTATCAACGCTTAAGGCACAAGTTGATGATATTTCGAGGGATTTTTATGAACAGAATAAAATGTTGAAGCATAAAATTGATAAAATTTACTTTGCTTTAAATGGGCCTAAGTAGAATGAGCAATACACTATGACTGTTTTGTAACAAATCTTTTATAACTAGATAAGATCAGATTAACTTTTTGTATCAAATTAACAAGTATTTTAGTATAATAAATGTTAATATATTTTGAAAATAAATAAATAAATACTTTTTTCTTGTTTGGTTTTTTAGTAATAAAAGGTAAATTATTCAACAATCAACATTATAATAATTCAAAGTCAATATCTTAATCAAATAAGAAGAATAATAATTATAACTCACCAGCAGATCACATGTGTATTCAGTGCCATTCTCAAGTGAAATATTCACATGGTTATCTTCCATACCAGGTATACAATATTTATTAATTTTACTTTCATAGCAAGTTTCAACATTATTAGTGGTCTTAATTTCCTTCTTTACTGCATCTATTATCAAATTATTTTCAACAATATATGATATATCCTTGTCTGAAGTTTCTTCGCCGAATGTAATTGAGGCATCTGATAAAGCATCCATAAGCTGATATATAAATAAAGAGGAATGTCATGGAGTTTGAATTCATTAATTCCGGATTCCTTATACATCACTTTGTACTAACCTGAAGCCTTTTAACAGTAGCAAATCTTGCTCCTTCAATGTGTTTCCAAGCATCAATTTTACATAACAATTTCTTTGTGCCTGGATTTAAAGATACAACTCGATTGCTATACTTTTCTGACAAGACGAAGGGGACATCTTTTGAAGATTCAAGTAACAGGATGCGTTTTCCCGATAATCTTGAGTTCTTACCTAAATTATAAAATACACTCAATTTTTATATTGGGTACCAGCATCATAGTGTGCTACAGCTTTTAAAGAAAATAAAGTTGTATCACCTAATGTACAAGCAAGAGTAGTTCCAACCATTCCTCCTCCGGCAATAATGATATCATAATGGTTTTTTGAAGTATCTTTTTGTGAAGATATACATCTTACTAAAACATTTTGTACAGTGCCTATAATTATAGGTGACTTGCGTAGATTGTTTAAGGAATACATGGTATATTTTAAGGATAACAAATGTTATGGAAAATATTTATTCTGGCCTCTATTTAAATTCAAACTTTTCGAAAAATATACCACATTTGACTTTTTAACAGATGACATATGACATGACATTTCTTAAGCAGATTTTAGGCGATTTTTCGCATGAGTACATACAAAAAAATTACCTAAAAGGTTAATACGTGGTTAATACTGCGTATTCTCTATTCCCAATGCTCAAATTTAAATTTGTTTCAGTAAGTTTCACGTTATCACTTTTCTCCAATAGAAGGAAGGAAGCATTATATTATATTTCTCTATGGAAGGAAGTTTCGCTGCTTTTGATCCATGCTTCTTCTATGGCACTATCCCCTCCGGTATACCTTTCCATCCCCTCCACTTTCCTGCAGAA
This sequence comes from Galerucella calmariensis, assembly GCA_910591675.1. Classification (NCBI taxonomy): domain Eukaryota; kingdom Metazoa; phylum Arthropoda; class Insecta; order Coleoptera; family Chrysomelidae; genus Galerucella; species Galerucella calmariensis. The sequence continues at coordinate 207,152 of CAJUYG010000040.1, read as the reverse complement.
ACATTTTTAAACGTCAAAATTATCTGTCATCCAAAAATAATTTTATTCAAAATATCTGCAGTGGCCCAGAATTTTTGAAATTTTAGTTACGAATCGATGGCGAGACGGTGAAGGTAGGAAGAGGAACGAACGAAAAATGACTGACCAAGCAAAAAGGTTAAGTTACGAAAATGCGGGATACATTTCGGTAAAAATGGTGAACGATCTCAGTCCTAGAAAAACAATGCTTGTTTTGGTGATTGTTGTGGGCTGCTTTGCTATTTTGTGGCCTAAGGTATTTCACCCTATGCTAGTTGGCTCTGCAAATAATAGAATAAAACCCAGCTCTATTGATAGGACACAAGGTAGGTCACCAGAAAACTAAATATCCATACAATACATTTACATTTATTCAGTATCTAGAAGACAGAAAATGAATGAATTTTCAACTGTAATGTGTATTTATAATAAAAGTTTATATTATCCCACTTGATATAGAATGTAAATATTTAGGTTGCTGTGATGTCATATACGAAAAGGATGTAACAACAATCAAACTAATGTCAGAAATATGCAACACTATAATTAAAAATCCAGAAGATAGCCATCTATCAAATAAAGAGTTAATACAACAATGCCAAAATATTGTTTTGGATACATGTGGCATTGACATTTCTGCAGTATTGCAGCAGCAAGTAAGACTAGGACAAACTACCAAACAAATATTAGAAGAGATAAGGTCCTTAAACGGTTCCTTGTGTCTGAAATATAACTTTGGTGTGGCAACTTGGAAATTGGGAGTGCCTCATAGAGTTACTGTCAAGATGTCACCTTCTTCCAGTAAGCACTATTAAGTTGACTGAGATTTTGATGTTTAATATTAACACTTCTCATTGCTACAACTAACTCCATGTATTGATACTAACTAAGAATGCATTGTTTGTTTTTTATTTTTTTCTTATTATGTTTGGTGATTTGTGTTCAGATAATTCCATTTTTAAATATGAGCAAATAATGGAATTATTACCACACATCATTTTATCTGTAAAAGATATTGAATTGAGGTTATGAGTAATTATATTTTTTATAGGTATTAGGCAAGAAAGGCCGTTACATCTGAGATCAGAAATGGTGCATCCAGCTTTCAGAGAAAGAGGTAGGGCAATACCTCAACCAGAATTTGCTCCTACTAAACCTGCACCTCCGTCACATCTAATTAAGAAGGTTGTTGAAGGAAGGGTAAGTTTACAATAAATTTTGTAGCTATCAATAATCACTATTATCATATCTAATAGTATTGAAGTCACTTATGAAATTGTTTGCAACAATTGCCCTATATTAAAAAAAAATTATTTGCTACTTTTATCATCTAATTTGAATTTTAAATTATTAATTTTTTGTCCATTGATGGTGATTGTTATTTGGATAAATTGTTATCAGTTTTAGTATGTTTTTTTATAGTCATTAGTCCCGCATATACTGCAGTCTTTACCTATTTATATGTAGAAGAGACATAAGTTGGTAGTTTTCCAAAAACTTATTTATATGCTTAGAATCATGTCTACTGTATAATTTGGCAAGCTGTTTCAAACATTCTGTGAAATATTCTAAAATTCAATAGAGTTTAGTTTTCATTGCCTCTTGAATTTTGACCTTTGGCATAATAAATATATTTTTGTGCAAAAATTTAATATGGAAAATCAATTTTGTCTTTTGAGAAACTAATTTTGATATAAATAAATTACTGATAATACTATGGGAATTGGAAAATATTATTTTGAAAGAGCAGAAAATTGTTTTAATAAATATAGATCAATGGCATTGAAAATAATCAAGTAGGAAAACATTAGAATTAGACCAATCTATAAATATTAACAAAAATACTAAAATCAAAACATCCTGTCTATATACTGAATGAATCTGTACAAAAATAAAGTTTATGATTCCAGAAATAGCACTTGTGATGTGACCAGTAGGAAATTTGTATTGTAATTTAAACAAAACAAAAAGTAAACTCGCATTTTTTTTTAAAAAACATTATTGGCAAAAATAGTTCACAACTTTTTTTCTATTAATACATTCATAAATCTTGTGTCATAACTGTAGGAGTAAATAAAGAAGTTATTAAAAATTATTCATTCAAATTATTTAAGATTACATCAGTTAAAAACAAATTAATAAATCAATCAAAATTTTAACATTCTACATATACAGGGTGATTCATTACTAATTGATAATAATTTAATAGTGGAATCCTGACTTCAAATTATGAAGATTCAACCCAAAACACCTAAATAAAATGTAGCTGCTTACTTAGATTTAGGGTGTTTTGTTAGAAAATTTGGAAACTATTTGTGCTGAGTACTTTAAAACTGTTTTATGTATTCATTTCATATTTGGCAGAAAGTGTAGACAGAGTACACCCTACTAAATTATATTAAACAAACGTTTCTGCTACTACCAGAGGCGTACGACAAGGGCAAGTGACAGGTTATTCGTTCCCAAATTCTACGTCACTGGCGGAATAGAAATTTAAGCACAATTTTTCGATTCTCCAATACTTTTTACGTAAATAGAGTACTCTCTTTCCATAACGATAAAGTCAGTATTTCTCGAGATATTTTAAGTTAAACATGAAGCTGTCCAATTTTAATGTGTAATAACTATGTTGATGTTTTGGACCAGTGAATTGCATTTAACACGCAAATGAAACTTCAACCCGTGTCAACAATGAGGAACACAACTATTAAATGAACAGATGGATCGAAAACAAATTGTGGTTCTGAAAATAAAATCTAAATAAAAGTACTTACAATTTTAATAGTACCTAATAGAACAGTACCTAAAAACCTTTTATAACAAATGTTTTATGTCACCCCCGTTCACTTCAATAAGCTTATTAATTTTTTGGCTAAATCATCTCCTAACCTTGAGGAATATGTTGATTGGCAATAAAATTGGGGAAAATTTGGCAGCTTCATGCTTAACTTAAAATATCTCGAGGAATATTGACTTTATCGTTATGAAAAGAGAGTACTTCATTTACGTAAAAAGTATTGGAGAATCGAAAAATTGTGCTTAAATTTCTATTACGCCAGTGGCGTAGAATTTGGGAACGATTAACCTGTCACTTGCCCCTGTCGTACGCCTCTGGTAGTAGCCAGAAACGTTTGTTCAATATAATTTAGTGGGGGGTACAGTGTCTACACTTCCTGCCAAATATAAAATGAATACATAAAACAGTTTTAAAGTACTCAGCACAAATAGTTTTTAAATTTTTAAACAAAACACCCTGTATCTAAGTAAGCAGCTACTATTAAAATATTTCCAATTGGTAATGAATCACCCTGTAGAACAAAGAAATGAGATTTATATTAATTTTTATAATAAGTAAACAAACAGGATTTAATAATTTTGTACGACATTTGAAAGAATGACTTCTTTTCTTCATAGCCTGGACCTATTCCTGGAATGCGTCCTACTATAGGTGGTGCTGGACATGTAGTACCTCCTTCAAAACAAGGAGGTAACAGCATGGGACTTATCATGCCTTTATACACCATAGGCATTGTTGTCTTCTTCGCATATACTGTAATGAAGGTAAGTCAATATATTTTATAAAAATTTTTTAAAACTCCCATAGATAAATATTCATCTTATTGTTTTCGAATGCCATATATATGTATACCAGATGTCCCACAACGTTTTGACAGTCCAATATCTTGAAATCAGTTCACATGACATGTATGAAATCCAGATATAGTCGAAAATTATGCTTTTATTGATTATAAAAAGACTTTTCAAATGGGACAACCGGTATAATACATTTTTTTAAACAAATTCAACAATACCACACTCATTATAATTCTATTCTGCTTTCTACTATACTGTTTCAATTTAAAAATATGTTTATTGGTAAAGATATGCTTGTTCGTTTTAGATTGTATTCAAGAAGCAATCAGACGTGTTGTACCAGCCTATAAATCCTGATCCGCATTTCAGAAAAGAAGTTTTTGAAGCAGATCGAGGCCATTTAGGATCTAAAGCATCCAAAGAAGCAGCGTCCGGAAAATTAGGTATGTTTTCTTTGATAATCTAGGTTATATTTTCATAGCAAAATTTGACAAAATTAAAAATATCAACCCTGGGATTTATTTTAAAAATAACTCAAATTATAGAGTGACTATTTGCAAAATAGATGTATGTTTATAGATTGTGAGGTTAAAAATAATTATTAATTTTGAAAAAGTAAGTTTTTTACTTTTATTTCTTGCTGCGAACTTGTAGGATGGAAAGAACGCGACGCAAGTAAGTTATCATTAATAATGTCTTCACACGCCACTAATAATATCCGAAAATATGTTTCCACCGCTAAGTTAATATCACTCTTCCAGCCGATTTAAAACTACATTCCATTTCACTCCATCTCATTATTTCACTTATTAGCGGTTAAAGAGTGCAACACTGAGTTCAAACAGACAAAAGAATTTAAAGCGAATAACAGTTGTAGTACTCCTGATATGTACAGACAATCGACATTTCAACGTTATACTTGATCTTACATAAAGCTATTTGTTAAATCAGCTGTCAAGTAAAGTAAAAATTTTATTTGTACAAAAAACGAAATTCGCGGGATCAAATTAATAGATATTAAAAAAAAAATAATTCTAATTTTTTACAAAGTTTTTGACTTCTTTATGTTCAGTGTTGCCATTAGTTTTTTATGTTCTCTCATCCTACCATGTATATTTTTTGTTTTCATCTTTATTTTTGGCAGATTTATTTTTTAATGCAGGTTTATAGCTGCTTTTATTGATTTTTTTTTAATGATAATAAAAAATAAATCTACCAAAATTTCATATTCTCATGTCATCTGTCTGTGTAGTGCAGGAGGGGAAATTATACTTAATGTAGGATGTTTTACCAGTGTCCTGTTTTATTTTAAATCGGTGATATACACAAATATTTTCATTTAACATTGTTACATTATGTAATTGCTGTATTCATATTAATAACTAGTACTTATATCAATTATTCGCTTACACAAATACCCCCTTTCAAAAATTTTATCATACGCTTATGATGGGAGCAAATTTGTCCAAATAAATTAATCCCCTTGAAAAAGTACACAGTATACTCATGGAAAGCGCGACGATGACATATGCAACATTATATATACGCTCATTGTTAATTGTGTTGCATAACCAAAAGTATAGTGTGTTGCATAAAAGCGCCTAAAAAAGTTATTATTATTTAAAATGTGAGACATCCTACAAAATTCCCCAAATCGGCGCCAACAGTGGTATACTTGACATATTCTATCTACAGGAGACACCGAAATGGACCAACTGCGTAATCGATTGAGAGAAACGGAAATGGCCATGGAACGAATCGTTGAACAGATGGCCAAAGTACCGCTAAAATTTCAGGTGCGCCTGTGCAGGCCCCTCCTGATCCACACTACCGGCAGCTTTATTTATCGCTTTGCTTAGTAGCTTCTTTATAGCATGTCTATCCTCCGTTTCTATCCCTACCTTCTTTAGTTTCAGTAGTTTAAAGGGTGACACTCCAGAAAATTAGCTATACTTAACCCCAAAGAAACTCACAAACATTAAATCACTTATACTTTGGCAAGTTTATCTGAAGTCGTGAAAGGAATGCAGTCGAAAAATTCGATATTGCCACGTTTAACTATGGAAAAGCTAAAGTGCTAAATATGTAGTGATAATAATTGAAAAAGGGACTTTTTATTATTAACAATATCAATAATATGATTAAACGGTAATTCTTAATGTGCTTGTTTTCTTGGATTTTTTCTATTCATGAATATTAGAAGATGAGCACTTTTCCAAATTTGTTACGGGCTTCTTCAAGTTCTGGCAGCGTTGTACGAAAACCATAATTACCACACCCTCCGAATTACATAATTGGTGATTTTTATCTAAAGAAAAAAATTATTGGCAAGCGCGTGCATGTGTTCTTTCCTCTCACTTCGTCAATTGACTGATATTGATTTATCCAGTGGCGTTGGTATTGTCAGTTACCTTTGTATTTTCAATGTTACTTGCTAAAATAGGTACCGTACGCTATTTGTACGTTTATGACATATATGCCTCGCCTCTTACCGATTCCCCGTAGCTTCAGATAAACTTGCCAAACTATAGGCACACAGAACATGTATCGTTTAACAACTGTTTTGGAGATGAACGGATGTCACTAAAAATATGGCGACTTTTTTTACTCGTGTGTTGCCCTTTCCATTTTATCTAAAGCAATATTTTTTGGGTTTTATAAATTTCAATATAACACAGGGAACAATAAATATGTATCATACAAGGTGGCTAGGTTAAAACGACACAAATGTTTAACTCCTAATTCTTCTTCTTCTTCATCCTTTATTGGGTAAAATCACAGGGGATATTAACTCCTAATTTATCTGTCATGTGTGTTAGACTGTGTGCGTGAGTTCTCCGACTGTCTCTGTCTAATCGCGTTTGCGCAGATTCATGGGTGAACTGCGGGATGGAGGTGAAAAGCGGAATAGGGGAGTAATTTCACAACTTATCATCGACAAACGTATTGCTTAACGAGACGATCGGTATTTTCATGACACCTTGTATTTTACATATTTCTACTGTTGAATAAACCACCATTATATTCTGACAAACTTTGATTGAAAAATCGCCGGTTTTTTTAAATAATTAAAGTTGTTGAAATCAAATAGAGTATATCGATTCTCCATTCATAGTTGTAAACGCGATGTCGGCGCTACTGGACGAAGTAGACTTGGAGCTGTCATCTCGCCGTAAGGCTAATGAGACTAAACAGGTAATTAGATGTCCGCAGCGTTGGTTTTATACTCTGAAAATCCCCCCTTTTTTGTAAAAATTGTTTTTAGATAAATTTGAGTCGACGATTTTTAGTTATTGGTTCTATTAAACTATAAATTGTAGATTTGCTTATATACTTCAGATACCTTGTTAAGAATGATTCGTAGTTTTTTTCCTTCAGTTTTCAAATCTTTGCATTTTTATTCTAAAATTAATTTAGAAAAATTCCAAAATTTAATGATAAATTACCTTAAACCCATAAAATCGTTGACATAACAGTATAGAGTAGGCAAGCCTCAATACTCGAGAGAATAGGTTCCATCTTTCCTCTTTCTCTAATGACTAATAGTTTTGCGTTCTTTTGACGAATCAGTCAATCACTATAATGATTGGAACGTGTCTATGACATGTTCTATTGATAATATTTCTAGTAAAATTTGATGTGAAACAATTTGTCCTTGATCTGGTGGTGCATTTTTACACCTACCAAATGTTTAATAGTAATTATTAATAAAAATGTAGATAAAACTATACCAACCGTGAAGATAGTTTATATATACATAATTATGTATGTTTTAAAGTAACTAACCTTTGTTTGTGTACGTATTTAAGCATAATATAACTAAATTTTGGAATTTCACTTTTTGTAAAATGTGATTGTCCTCAACTTATGTTCATTACAATGTACATAAAATATTTGAAGTAGATTCCGTTTCACATATGAAGCCACGTGAAGTTGCCAACTGTCTTGCGCAGAAATCAAAATCGGTCTAGTTTATCTATATCACTTCGTAACAACATGGCACTGGTTTTTTTGGCGCATTCGACTGCAACTTCAAGTGGGTTCTTCTTACTTGAAACTGAGTCTATATACTTAGGTTTTTATGAGTGACAGTGTATTAATAATTTCAGTTACGCTGACGATGCCTCAATCGAATATAAACAAATATAATTATAGAAGTTGACTTTACTGGTTGTAACTAATTTCGCCAAGTCTTGAAGTAGACCTTAATCAACACTTGTACATTGTAAAACTGTCTTTTTAGATGTTCCATTTTCTGCAAATCTTCAATGTTATGATGTCACTTAAGTTGACTTTAAAAGAATTAAAATTTAAACTTTAAAAAGGGTAAAAGAAAACTAAATTAGTTTCAGTTATAACATTAACATGAGTAGACTCCAAAAAGTAAGGAGTCCAAACAATTTGTCGCCTATTGAAATAAGAACATCTAAAAATATTTGGCTTCTGATTGTTATTTTTGTGTTTTTTTTGCTCCTCATGCTTAGAATAGAAGCTATATGATTTTTAGCTGACTTTTATGTATAGAAAATTGTTTACGGGTATGGTGATTCAAATATAGTTTGATTGGTATTATTGAGGTTTGCATGATAAAAAATTCAAGCTAATCCTGCCTGAGGGTCTTTTTTCTTACGAATAGTATTTATGTGAGTATCACACTAAAATACACCTAAAATTTATTATTTCCGTTTATTTTGTAAATAGTATTAACAACCATGGGCGTAGCCAGTGAAGGGCAGGGAGGGGCAACTACCAAAGTGACAGTTTTCTAAAAGCACAGAGTAAAAATAGGTCGCTGTCACGTAAGATCGGGTCAAAATAACCTAAAAAAGCTGAATAAAATAACTAAATAAAAAAATATAATAAAAATCTACCATAAAATTAACTTAAGATTTAAGGTTATGTCATTTCAATATAAAAATGTCAATTATTTTGGTCCCAGACTTTGAACCTGGACTATTTTAATCCAGCAAAACAGTCAGTATAAACACTGATGCTCTAAAATAAATAAGTCCACGATTTGGTCCTCAGCCCAAATTGCTCCACACGGTGTAAACTAACCTAATGATACCAGCTAGCTACCATAAATAAGAAACACAATTTATTGCAACCTTCTTTCGTGAATCGCCAGCCCTTAGGAAATCGGTTCCAAATCTTTCAAGGCTCTGTGAGACCAGTTGGTCGGAAAAATATAAGAACATTCAAAAAGCTTCATTGACATTGTTAAAGCACTAGAACATCCATCTGTCGAAGGAAACTATGCAACAAGAAAATCTGCTACCAATTGCACTTGTTGCAGTTACTAAACCAATACAATACAAGGTGAAAGTATGGATTTGGTTGTGGTGGAGAAACATATTGATGATATTCTAGATGTAATCAAAGAAGATCGACGAGATGTCGAAAATGTTTCTTATAATTTATTTAAAAAATCACTTGATATCGCAGAGAAAGTAGGGGATGTAATGTCAGTAACTCCTGTGGAACAAACACGAAAAGGAGATTACATACAAGGCAAAAATGGCTATAATGGTGTGCAGGAACCTGGCGGGAAGAAACTGGGGCTGTAACCCAAAAATCCTAAGCTGGATGTACACTGCCATAGTAAGACCAATCATTACTTATGGAGCCATTGCGTGGAGTAGTAGAACTAGCCTATTGACGACGAGAGAAAACCTCTCCAAAATTCAAAGACTAGCCTGTATATGCATTACAGGAGCAATGAGAACATGCCCAACGGCAGCCATGGAAGTGATTCTCAACCTCACCCCTCTACATATGGTGGTGGAAAGTGTTGCAGAAAGAACAAGATACAGACTAAGTAGAGAGGGAATCATTAAAAAAAACCACCTCCTCACTTCTTAGAAATCAGACAACCAGGGACATGCCACAAGACGGTATGATGAAAAAGTATAACTTTTCAAAGAAATTCGTTACGGAAATGAGCAACAAGAAGGAATGGGATCCAAATACCATTACCAGACTTGGAAAGAATGCCATTCAATAGTACACAGACGGCTCAAAAGCAATAGAGGGAGCTGGAATAGGAGTGTTCGTGCCAGGAAGCAAACACTCTGAAAGCTTGGGAAAAACCCCAAGTATATTTCAAGCGGAAATCCACGCCATAAGTGCGCCCAGTTCAATATTGATAAAGGATACAGAAGACAAAGGATTATCATAATGTCGGATAGTCAAGCAGCCATTAAGGCACTGAGCTCTTGTGTAATCAGTTCCAAAATGGTGTGGGAATGACTGGACAAACTTCACGAACTAGGCGAGAACAACATAGTCACCTTACTATGGATTCCAGGACACACTGGAATAGAAGGAAATGAAATAGCAGATGAACTAGCAAAGAGGGGGACTGAAATACCTTTCTGGGGGCCCGAGCCCTTTTGCGGAATCAGCCCCAATGTATTATTGGAAGAAATAAGTAAAGCCGAGAAAAAGAGAAGATCTGACCATTGGAAATATCTAGTAGGGCTTATACAATCAAAGACTCTTCTGGGTGACTACAACCTGTTGAGATTAAAAGAATGCATAAGTCAAAGTAAAACTGCGCTAAGAGTTTTGACAGGGATCCTAACGGGACATTGTCGCCTGAATGGGCACCTGAAAAAGCTCAAAATAGTGGAGGAAGAAGAATGCTTATATTGTGGAATGGAAGAAGAAACCTCCATCCACATACTTTCTAACTGCACAGCACTTCAGAATCCTAGAGCACAGCACCTGGGAGATTACTGGATAGAAGAGGAACATTTGCCTAAGTTGAAGCCTGCAGACATCCTAACATTCCTCCGGGAAATAGGACTGAAGGAACTACTAGTTTCTGAGACTCTCCTCAGAAACTGAGTAGAAGTAAGGGGGCACAATAGATCTATTAGGTCTCAGTGAATGTCACCCCAAGTAGTACACAGAAGTTATCCATCACCTGAGTCTGCAGTTGAATACTGGAAGCGGTCAATAATCATCCCCTATCTTCGTCTTTGGATCTTGGATTCTCCAACGAAAATACACCTGCTTTTGCTTCAACTCATCTTCATCCTTCAAGCATGCTCAAAATGACTTCAAAAGATTCCAAAAATAATGCAGAATCTTTCATGGAATTTTATAAGTTGGGTGTTAGATTTGTCGTACAATATGAGGAAGAAAAGGAATTTAGCGAAAGACAAATTGAAGGACATTGAAGTGGCTGCACTTTTGGAGAAAGTTAATGTTTTTTGTCCTGCAACAAGGCACGCACTGCTAATATTAAGTGCTTTCTATGCTTTCTACGAAGAGTAAAAACCTGACTCAGGAGTACAATGGGCGATGACAGACTCACTGGGTTGTGTTTGATGAGTGTGTGAATCGAAAATTTTAGAAGGAAAATCAGGACTGCATAGTGAAGAAAGTTTCGGATACATTTAGTTTAAAACCAAGAAAAATGTAATTAGTTTAATTCAAGTATAATTAAAATCTCAAAGTTTTGTTTTCATTTGCCTTTTCTTTTTATCCTAAAATTTTGGACGACCATGGACCATGGTTTGCCCCCCCCTGTTATAAATCCTAGCTACGCCCTTTTTAACAACACTTGTAACTTGGAACTGCAAAAATTACATTTTTGATGTATTATTAGTTTGATAAAATAATATCTAACTGTAGTAATTGAAATATTTTTATTTTATAAAAATGTGTATCTAAAGGATAAACTTTTGATCTTCTACGTCTCTAAAAGAAATCGGTTGAAAAGTATGATTTATACGAGGGTGCTTCAATATAACCAAAAGCCAGTTTTTACTTTGTAGTGATAAAAATAGAGCTGCTGCTTTGTGAATTCGAATTTTTATTTTTTTTTTCATTTGTAGTATCACTAATTAGAATTATTCTCTGCAATATCCAAAAATATTGCAAAGAACTTAAAAAAAAAGGAAATACAAATGATTTTTTTGTCAATTAGGAAGACATTATAGCTAACGGCTCTCTTACGAATCAAGAAGATGATCAGTCATCGGTTCAAGTTCTTGGCATGGAAACCACCGCCAGCCGAGAAAACGGTCAAAAATGGACACGCTCCAGTTCTCCATTATTACCAGTAGCGCATCCACATCCTCCAGACACACCTCCGCAGGTTTGGACACAACGATTATGCTAACAAAATTAATTGTCTAAATATGTACACATTTGTTTTCAGGAAATATATTTAGAAGGCTCCCTACCTCCTCAATCGCATCTTTTGGTAACCGACTCGGCTACAGAAGCACAAAAACTTGATGCCGATGAAGATCCAGCTGTCGTTCTAGCTGGAAAGATGACTCTATCAGTCATTAGTCTAGATTCTTCTGGTAAGTATAGTAAGTGAAGCAAGTTATGAACTGAAAGACGATATTGTTTGTTCTTACAAAAATGTTTTAAACAATAAATTGTATCCACGTGCCTATTCCTTTTGTATATGTGTATGTAAGCAATGTATAACTATTGATTACATAATTTATAGATAATTTTCTAGTCTAATTAAGACATTTTCAAAAAGTTTAGCTCTTGTTGACATTATTGATGGAACTTTATTACCTTTTATGGATTTTTTGGGTTTCTTCTTAAATATATTGATAAAAAATTAAACGCAGAGCCAGCTGCTTCAGTATTAGTTTTAAAAAAATGTATCCCACAAAAATTTGTTCTAGAATAAACCTCCAAGTCATGTTATTTTTTCCCCAAATGTTAATTATTGTTGAAATATAATTTTTGTTTTCAAGTTTTGTTTGCTTTCTTTCGCCGAAACAAGTTAGTAGGTGTAAACAGCGTTGTTGATGTATTTTCAAAAATTAGGTATGTTAAAACCCTTTGGATTTTCACCCCAAATTGCTTGTGTATTCGAAAAATATAAAATTATTTCCTCAATAGGGTACAAGCATAAATTTTGCTATTGGTGGGAATTGACGCTTCATCAGGTCTCCTAACACCTTGTATGCCTATTTTTTCAAAAAAATATAAACGACTTTAAAAATCATAAAACGCGCGTTACGTCATAAAGATGGCTGCCCCATCCGTTGACGTCACTCGATTTGTTTACTTTCTTATTCGTGTATCACGCTCTGAGTTTTTGTGACCTAATTTGTTTCTAAAAACTTTAAAAATTGATAAAGCCGAAAAAAACTTGGTATTCCAAGTATTGCATTGTTCCAGAGTGTAAATCAGCGTCTATTAAAACTACAAACAAAATATTTTCTTTCAAAAGTCTTGAAATATCCTAGGAAATATCGAATATTTATGTCCACTTTCCACTTTACGTTGACTTTTATAAATAAAAAAAAGCACACACACAAACACGTAATGGTCTCTAACAAACATATAAATGATATTTTTACGTCTATAAAGCAATTAATAGTTGATTAAAATACAATATAAACACAATACTACACAGAACCTAATGCAATACCGGCCATATTGACAAAAGTAAACAAATTGTATGACATCACACGTTTCATCGGTAGCGTTCGGAAATCCTCGGGTGGTGGTCGGAAAGTGCATTGAAATTTGAATTTTATTATAAAATTTGGAAGTAATTTCCAATGGAAACTGGTTTATTCCCCATTATTAGTTATTTTTGATATCAACTTTACTATTACAAATTAATATCTAAGCAAAATATGAAATATGCGTGTACTCTATTGAATATTTTACAAAAAAATTAAATTTTTTCGAAAACACAACAAACTATCTCTAATCAATAATAACAAAAGCTGTACTATTATATACACTATTTCAACCCTTATTAATCAATCTAACAAAACCTAAATGAATCCTTAAAACGCACACAAAACTGTAAACGTTTATTCTAGAATAAATTTCGAACGTCTGTTCAAATAGAAATTTTCTATTTACTTACAGAAAATGGCACTGAAGAGTCATCGATTTCGGGAAAAAAACCAGACGAAAGAAGCAGCAGTAATGTTTCTGAAGAATTTGAAAAAATCGATGTAGCACAACTCGAAGAAGAAATGAATAACATTATTGAACAAGCAGAACATATAAATCTAGAATCGTCGTTAAAAGAAATTGATAGCTGTAAAAAAATTATTGCAAGTGAATCAGAAACTGGAATGGATGCAGTATCAATGGAAAATCTAGTTGAAGAAAGTGTAGGAGCTGTAGTGAAAACAAGGGAAGATAAACAGAAGGAACTTGATGACCTTTTGCTTAAAACTGAACAAGATTTAGCAAAAACAACAGAATTTGTTGAATCAACAATCGACCAAATTTACAAAGATCTCACTCACATTGAAAAGGAACAAAACTTACAAGAAATAACTGAAGATAAGGAAAATGTTAAAGAAGATGTACTATCAGAAGATAATGAAAATGTTAAAGAAGATCTACTATCTGCTGCAGAGGAATTTATTAAAGTCGATGAAACTGAAAAAGAAGATAAAATTGAAACAGTAGATGAAGGAGCATTAAGTTCAAAGCTAGATCTGTCAGAAGTTATAGATGATGCAAAATTAGAAGAAGATTTAGAAAGCACACAAGTGGAAGCAATTGAAATTGAAGGATTAGGAACAGAAGAAATTGCTGAAGTTAAATCAAAAGGAGAAAACGATCCACAAGAAAATGAAATTAAAGAAACAATTGACGTGATAAAAGAAGAAATTGTTATTGAAGAACTAATTATTCCTAGTGCTCAGAAAGAACTAAATGAATCTCAACAATTGGCACCAAATGAAACGAAAACCAATGCCGAAGAGGTACAAAAAGATGCTGAAATTGTATTAGACGCACCAAATGTGATAGGAGATCGTGCTACTGATGACGAAGATTTAGTAAGTGGTGAAGAAATCTCGAGTCAAAATTATATTGAAAAAAAAGATGAAAAGACTGATATTGTAGAAAAAATTGAGCCTGAAAATGCTGCAGAATTTGAAGAGGATTATCTACTTGAAAGCGACAACGAACAGGAAGATGATGGAGTAGATCAAGAAGAAATTATAGATTCTCAGCTAACTGTAGCAGTATTGTTAGATGTGAGTATTTCTGATCTTTGCTTGTTTAATTCTGTGAATTTTCTTTCATATCCCGATATTTTAGTGCTGAGAAAAATGTAATGTTTTGATTTCAGGATAAAAATAATTATGAAGATGTTGTCGAAGAAGAATATGAAGAAGGCAGCGACGAAGAATACGATGAAGAAGTAGAAATCGATGAAGAAAATGGAGAAGAAATAGAACCAGACATTTTAGAGTACATAAGTGATGAAGAAGAGGAAATAGAGGTCGAAGAAGAAGAAGAAGAGGATCTAGATGGAATTGAAGACACAAAAGTCATATCTCACGTATAAAAATCACAAATTTAAATAAGAATAAGATGAAATGACATTGCCAAAGATAGTTTTCATAGTCATATAAAATTTAAATAATATAAAAATTTTAAATCTTTAAAAGAAGCTTGTTTTTTAGTTAGCAAATGACACATTCAGAAAATAACGCACAGTTTCTTATTTTATTTAACTTGTTTCCAACGTATTCTATGAATGCCTTACATTTAACAACACTTCCATTATTAGTAGTTGCAGTAGGATTTTTTACCTATATGCATATTTCAAGTATAATTTGCACTTTTTTAGCTTTTTGCCCGCGTTAGCTAACTGTGATTCCAAATACTGATGACTTATTAAAGCATGTTAGGCTAATTTGTGTTGTCAAAAAATTGTTTTTTGTTACATTTTATTCGTTTTTAGTATGTTGTGTTTTTATTATGTATTTAAACAGAAAATTAATAAAGTTAGTGTTATTTAAACAGTTTTTTACTTACTTCCATATCCAATATATCCATATAACAATCAACATGAATCACTTATGTGGGTAAGTAATTAATAGGAACAAAATTATTATTAAATTGCTTATATTAGAAAAGTGTTGATCAGATCTACTATAATGAGATCTACATTGTTGTAATATATATTAAATGTAAAAAATTACCTTGAAAACTAGTGAGCATATTTTTCAGTGTACATTTTGGCTTTATTTATAAACTCCTGATTATTATTTTTAAATTCTTCTGCAATGTCAACCATGAGAGGATCATCGGGATTTGGGAATTCTAGTAACATTCTAACAGCAGTCAATAATCCTTCCAAACCTATTGTGGGCTTCCAATTTCCCGCTGGTGGCATTTTAATTAAATCTAAACAAATCCTTCCATTATCATCTATATTAGGATGGTATATTTTTGTAACAAACGTCATGGAAGGAGGTGAAAATGGATATTTTCCAGGAATTATAATATCCAAAGTAAAAACACCGTCTTTGTATGGGCTATCTTGAGGACCAGTTACTTTAGCTTCCAAATGATCTAATTTATCATCTTTTGCAAAAACACAAATTCCTTGAGGTGGATAAGATGTCATTTTTGTTAATTCACGAGATAATCTTTGTCGTTGCATAGCGAATTAATATTATATATAACGATATAAATTAGATGTTAACTTCTGTTTACATTTTTTTAACATTTGAATTATATATATGTTAAAAACTTCTTCTTTCTTATGAAATTCTTGATCGCTAAGTATCTTCTTATTCTATTGATATCTGGTCGTTGCAAACGGGGGTATAAGTTCATTTACGATAAAACATGACAGATGTCTTACATCGTTGCCACGTTGTAATTTTTTTCCAGTACTTGGCATAAAATTAAAATTAATGTTTATTGCATAAGATTATATTCAACTCACCAACACAAGAAATTCTGATAAAATTGTCTGGCAACTCCGGACACGGCAGCCAACTTTTGGACCGTAACTTCCCCTTTTATATGATTAATTATTCCATTTACACTTTGGATATTTAGATTTTGTTCAGTGGCTGCAATTGTTACTACAAATGTCAAAATTGCAATCTTATCGTAAATGACGTAAATGAACCATAATTATAGTTTTGAGTACATCAACATTTCACTAAATGACAAGCATAAGACGATTTTTAAAATGAGTTCCCTATCTCTCCGTTAAAACTTCTAAACTAATACTTGCCGCTTTACTAATCTTCATATATTGAGTTCAGGATTCTACATTTAAACTATTACCAACTACTACTGGAGCACCCTTTTATTACAAAAATCAGACCTAGCAGAAACAAAGGAAATCAATATTGATATTTAGGTCAAATTTTCGGTAGATAAAAATACTAACCAAAGTTGTAAGAAAAATGGATTCAGTAAATATATATCTATTTCAACTAAATAACAAAATGGTTTCCCGTTAACTATACAGAGCCAAGAATCGATAGTTCTGGCTTATTTTGAAGATTATTTATAATCGCAAATTTTTCAACATATAATCTTCAAAATAGGTGATTAATATCAATTTTTCGCTCCATATGGTTCACGGACCTACAAAAAGTAATAGAAAAATATTCTAAAAAATGTATACATGTATAATTTTCATAATTTGTGTTTGATGCTTGTCTAGGACTATTTGTTATTAATTGGAGTAATGTTGACATTAATTTTAAATTAAATGTGACCTCCTTCTTTTAATTTTCCAACTAAAGTGTCTACATCTGGTAGAATAGCTCCTGCTTGACGGGTAGGAGGATCTTCAACACTTAAAATTTTAATTCTTGGTGACACATCTACTCCTAGATCTTTTGGCGTCAACTTTTGGATTGGCTTTTTCTTCGCTTTCTAAAAATTAAAAATGAACACATCAAAGAAAATCAATATTGAATATAGAATAAATACCTAATTAGAACAACAAAAAATACATAACTCTATAATGTATAATTTATTTTGCTTTAAAAACTTAATACTCACCATAATATTGGGTAGAGTAGCATATCTTGGCTCATTCAAACGCAAGTCTGCACTAATCACAGCTGGCATTTTACATTTGATTGTTTCCAAGCCACCATCAATTTCTCTAGTTACAGTAATCTCTTTATCTCCTTTCTCTATCTAAAACACAGTATTATATCTAAATCTTGAAAAATTTATTATTAACAAAAAATATTTTTATTTAGGATAAATAAATACTTTTGATGCAAATGTAGCTTGGGGCCAATCTAAAAATGCTGCTGCCATTTGTGCCGTTTGGTTACAATCATCATCAATTGCCTAAAAATCATTATAATATAGTGAGATCAGTGAAGACATGAGTAATAAAATGTACCTGTTTCCCAACAATTAATAAATCTGCCTTTTCGTTTTGGGCAATTTTTGCAAGAATTTTTGATACATGAATAGGTTGTAAAGTCTCGTATTCTGGTCCAGTAATTTCGACATGAATACCCTTATCAACCCCCATGGCCAAAGCAGTTCTTAGCACTTCTTGAGACTGAGCGGGCCCACATGATACGGCAATAATTTCTGAAGCTAGTTTTTTCTCCTTCAACCGTACAGCTTCTTCTACTGCTATTTCATCAAATGGGTTCATAGAATGTTTCACTCCTTCTGTTACGACACCCGTTTTATCAGGTTTTACACGAACCTACAAATGTGATAAATAAAAAATGTGGATTATTCTTTAACAGACAATATTTTAACTCACTTTTACAGCATAATCAATCACTCTTTTCACTCCCACTAAAACCCGAGCCATTTTGTATACAGGAATTTCTTAAAACTCAACTTCAATACAACAAATTCTAATATCAATGAGGTACATTAAAGTAAAACTGAGTTTTGGACTTTGTCCTTATTAGGCTTATGCTTATGCAAACCAAAAAAAAACAGAAAAAAAAACAATAAAGTTCGATAATCGATTAAACAGTTGACAGTTCCACAGTCTGCCTGTGGGCTAGTGTGCTGTGGCTAAAACCATAGAACTGAAGTCAGTAGCTGTAACATGGGTCTAATGCCCACTTGCACCAAATTAAACTTAAGTGGTACTTTGCTAAGGAAACCTTAAATTTTAAGTAGACCTAAAAATGATTTGTCTTGCACCAACTATTTTTAAAACAAACTTAACTAAGATTGAAGAACTTCTGGCAACGGTGTATTTCCTCTTCTTTTTTAACTGGTTTACCCCAAAAAAAGATGTTTATATTCACTTTAAGATGCTTTAAGAGTTGTTAGGATTAGGATTTTAGGAAACATTAGTCTCAAACAAAAGCAATGGCTAAAATAGGTGGAAGAGCCCGAAATTATACCTTTGCTGAAAGGCAAACGCTTTTGCAATTAGTGGCATCAAAGAAAAATATACTTGAAAATAAAAAAACGGATAGTGTGAGCATGGGAGAAAAAAACCAGGCTTGGCAAAATTTAACAAGAGAATTTAATAGCCTATCGCCAGCCATGATTCCGCGTACTTGTGAATCTCTAAAAAAATATTATAATAATATGAAAGAGGATTTGAGAAAAAGATTGAGCAATGAAAAAAAACAAATATACAAAACTGGTGGGGGAGGACCACCACCGTCAGCTGAAAGGGATGATGCCGATAAACTTCTGATATCTATTGTTAATGAAAAAACTTTGTACGGAGTTCCAGCATTAATTTCACCATATGATGATGATTATATTGAAACTGAACCTACAGATACAGCATTCAATGGGAATGAAACTGAGGTAAGAACTAAGAAAGGTTACAAATTAATCTAAAAAAAAATATATAAATACCTATTTATTGTCTATAATACTATTTTTAGGAAGTGGAATCAGAATCACTATTAGAGCCGAGGAAGCGTATAGTTAAACCAACCCCAATTAGCAGTTTGGATATACTAAAATCAACACTAGATATAAATTTAAAAGCTGCTATTGACAAGGTGGTACTTTAATATTCTGTTTCTATTTGTCAGCATGCTATATTTGGGTTCTTATTTCAGGATTCAGACTTGAACAAAAATGATATTGAAGTTATAATGGACATTGATCAGCCTGAAGAACATACAAATAAACCTGAGGTAAATATGATTTAAATCAGTTGAATATAAATGGCTTCATAATATTTCTTTATATTTTTAGAATAGAAATTTGGCAAATGAAACTAGTAAAATTAAAAAGGATTTGGGTATCAAAAAGGTAATCTACAATATTTTATATAGGAATTTTTTTCAAATTTAATTCATTTTTTAGAGCGGTGCCTCATCCAGAAGAAGACCTACAATTATAAAAACTCTTACTTCTTCCAAGCTTGGAGAGCTGTATGAAAGACTTATTGAAAAAAAGCTGCAACTCTTGGATGGTTTGGATAAGGAGCATGTCCAAAGAATGAAACTTCTGAAACTTGACGAAAAGATTAAAGTAGCTGAATTAAATCGCATTTTCGAAGTAAACAAAACTCATCAAACTTCAGAAGCATTAGATATAGATAAACTCATTGATGACTCAGTTGATTTTACCCTTTAGGTTCAAATTTTAAATGAAAATTGATTCGTTTCTCAAATACGTTTAGTTTAGTTAACATATATTACTTTCTTTGAAAATATTGGAAATAAAACCATAAAGATTATTGTCTCTCTTATTTTTTGGGGAATTAAAACACAATGTTTTTTAAAGATTATATTAAAGTTTTTAATTATATATTACCCAGCTACTCTATTTTGAAAGTAATTTATAATTTCATTTTGGAAAGCATGAACTCCCCCATCATGTGCCTGTGCTTGGTCTGGTATCATCCCCATCTGAATAAGGTAATTAATTCGTTCAGCATCTCCATCATTAGGAGGTTCTTCCTCATTCATATTCCTAGCTATGTTATGTAGAACAGCAGTAGCCACTATAACACTCAAGGAAGTTTCCAATTTTAGCCTTAACCCATAAACTAGGACTGGAAACCTCCTTTTCCAAACGCCAAATAATCTTTCAATACAGTTCCTAGTCCTTATCTGGGCTTCATTATAAAGTCGTTGTCCATTGGTTGTAGGATCTGCTAATGGTGTTAAAAGGTAGTTTTTCAGTGGGTACCCACTATCACCTGTAGGGCAACCAAATAGAAATTTCAAACAATAAAAAAGTTTACTATTTGTAAATGACCTACCCAAAAGAACACAATTTGGAAACTCATTATTTTCCAAAGTCGCCCGAAGTCGACTATTTGCAAATATTGTACTGTCATGGGCAGAGCCTGGCCAGCGTGCAACTATATTGGAGAATTTAAGACTACTATCACATACGGCTTGGACATTCATAGAAAAATAGCCTTTTCGGTTACGGTATACCTCACCATCATCACCACCTAGAAAAAAATATAATAAATTGGAAATATAACAAAATGACCTAAAGTGTTGATAAGTAAACAGTACTTACCTGGAGAAATAATTTTTATGTGTGTACAGTCAATACATCCAATCACTCTAGGAAATGCGGCTACGTGAAAGAAATCTTTTTGTGCAGTAATTACTTCTTCTCCTTCTGGCATTTTTATATAAAATGGCCTTAATCTTGCCAATATTGTTGAAACCTTCTGTACTATTCTACTCGCAGTGCCTTCATGTATTCCCATAAAGTCACCAATAGTAGATAAATGTGCTCCTGTAGCATAAAATCTAAGGCATGTCAGCAGCTGGTTTATGGGTGATACACTATTGTTTCTAAAAGGAAGAAAAACCATAAACTTTGTGTTGTGAAAAATAACAATAGGATTCTACCAAAATAGCTTGAAATAGGTGGGTAGGTACTTATGGCATTGGGATGTTTTTCTGGCTGGAGAGTACAGTAATTGAATTTTATAGTATTTATAGTAAAAACTTACCTATCATGTTCAAATTCCAGCTGTTCCTCTATTTGTGCAAGAATTGATAATACCGTTGGTTTTGTTAGCCTAAATCGTTTAAAAAAAGTTAGGTTGTCCATTGCATCGAAGTAATTCGCCCTAAAATAAGTAAGAGGGTATATATAGTAAGTACCTATATGGATATATTTGATAAATCATAGGGCACTGGATCTATATAGGTATGCATTTAATTCAAACTTTTATATACCTATCGTACATTCTCCTTGGAAATCCATTTTCCACAAGTTCCAGTAGTTCCAGATCATCATTAAATAATTCCATTGTGTTTTTTCACGCAGTAAACTTTTATAAACATAGACAAAAACAATATAAAAATTAGGTTAAGATTGTTAAGAAGAACTTAAGGGGTCAAGAATGGGTCCTTAAATTTAAGAATCTTAAATTCAACTTAAGTTATCATTTTACAGCGGTGCAAGCCATATCTGTTACTTAAGTTTAAGACGTAACTTAAGATTTCCTTAACTTGTTGGTGCAAGTGGGCATAACCAAACTCTACTGAAGGGAGGGCAAATGTATAAATATTATGTTTCAATACATTTTTGTTAATGACTTAGGCTTATCTTATTACGTTCATTAGTCCATATAATATTTGTTATAACTTAATGTAAAAAGAATGGATGTTTTTTTAGTAAAGACTAACACCAAAATGTGACAATTGTCAGAATAGTTTGACGTTGACATACCAGGGCTGGATTTGTTGGCCAAATTATTTGGTTATTTTGGTTTTTGGTTTATAAAATGTCAAACTATAAACGAATCTACTTTTTGATGTAATTTTCTTTTATTTAATTTACACATATATTAGTACAATGGCTTCAAGAAGTTTAACAGATGTTTTTTTACTGATGAGGAACAATGCTATCCGTAGCAGACATATTTATCCAGACCAAGTAAAATACGAAAAAATGAACATTTTCTTAATCTTTACAGTCAAATTTTGTTTTCGTAGGAGTCATCAGAAAGGATGCAATTGGTATCTCTTAACGATCTGGAAGAAGGAACGCACGAAGTGAATGAAGTAAGAATGCCCCCAATATGGATAGATTATCTAGAAAAAGCACAAATGATAGTTCCCAAACTAAAGTCTAAAATTAATGACCTTAAATCTCTTCATTCTAATCACTTGCATAAATCAACATTTGATGAGTCCTCCGAGGACGAGGTGGCTATAGAAAATTGCACCCACGAGATAACAAGAATGTTCAACGAATGTCATAGGTTAGTGCAGATCATCAGGAGTCATGCATCAGAAGGAGTTACAAAAGAGAGAAGACTGACTGTAAATGTGTACCATGCTTTGGCTAGTGCATTACAAGAATTATCAATTTACTTTAAATCAACACAGAATGGCTATTTACGACAAATTCAGTCTAGGGAGGATAGATCAAAGATGTATTTTGATCAAAACGATTTTGAAGATTTTTACCAACAAGATACAGAAGATATAGATTCCCACTTTATAAATTCCAGACAAGTTTCACAACAACAGCTCCTTATGTTGGAAGAAGAAAACACAAGGTATGTATATACTTGAAAATATGTGAATTTTCAAATAAAAATAAATATTCAATTCACAGGTTTGCTCAAGAAAGGGAACAAGAAGTAAATGCAATAGTTAGGTCTATTGTAGATCTTAATGAAATTTTCAAAGACTTGAGTCAAATGGTAGTAGATCAGGGAACAGTATTAGACAGAATTGACTACAATATAGAACAAACATCGATACAAGTCCATGAAGGATTTAAACAACTTCAAAAAGCTGACGCTTACCAAAGGAAGAATAGGAAAATATGTGCTATAGTTGTTCTTGCCTCAACCATAATCATATTGGTTTTTTTATTAGTAGTTTTCAAATCCTAGTCATTAATTTTAAGTATTTGTTGTTAGATGTAAGAAGTATACAATATATATTTATGTTAATAAAAACTGTGAACATTTACATATTTTTATTTTATTTTACCATTAGGAAGAGCACATCATTTTGAGGCTCTGTGCAAAAAATTAGACGTCAGCGAGACTCCTAAGTCGCCTAAAAAAATTATAAACATTAAACAACTCTCCGAATGTCAGGCGTGACGTCATCGCATATGAAATCTCGTTCAGAGAGCGGATCGGTTTTCGGTTAGATGACTACTTAGCTAGTAACAGTCCTTTGTTTGCTTATATGCTTATTATTTTTTATTATAGGTTTTAGCAAACTCTAAACAGTGTTATGTTTATGAAATAAACGTTTAGAGATAATTTAAACTATTCGACACAATGGACCAGAACCAGAGTAAAAAAAGCTATAAATATTGTGCGGTTCCAGAATGTAAAAGTACTACAATTAAAACATCTAACAAAACATTTATTTCTATTAATAATAATGCAAAAAAATGGAATGGCAGAAAAGCATAAAAAGACTCAAAGCATTCACTGATAAGTCAACATACTTTGTGTATTTTTAGGATTTCATTTTTCTTCAATTAGAATCGTTATAAATCACCTTATAAAATACGTTGTGAATCCATATTGAGAGGGTTATTGAAAACCACACGCTTGTATTAATCTAAATTTATTAAAAAAAGTAGATAATATTGTTCTTATAGCTTGTGGTGTTATTAATGTTCAAAATTATTTAATGAAATAATGGGTCAGTTCTTCATAAATTGAATTTTATTAAATACTGCTTTTTTCCAAAAAACAGGTAATTAATCTTTTCAGTAGATCATCAACAAAACCGGAAAACAGCCAAAAACGATGTGTCACATAGTATAAAATTATAATTTAATAAACTCGTGCTTTTTATTAAAAAACTTCATAATCATTAGCAAGTCCATTTCTGGAAGATTTAATGAGTCTGTTTTTTAATTAGGTCCACACATTTTAGTTTATTAACACAAAAATTTTGTAAGTAATTCAAAATAAATAAATTCTACGCGTGGCACGTTACAGTCAGAAGCGTAATGTTAGTGCACATTAACTTTCATATGCGGTGACGTCACAGTCATAGTCTTCGCCCCGCTGCGGTATGCTTGTTTAATTGGTTGTATTAGGAGAACGACATATTCTATTGACATGAAATTTTCAGAATCATATTTTTATCCTTAGTACTTTGTTTTACGACAGTAAAAAATGATTTAAAAATTTTAGTAAACGAGCCCATTGCAGGCATTTCTAACTAAAAAAATCATGTAGAATCATTAGAAAGAATTATGTGTGTCTTGGCTCTATTGGCTAATAAAATACAGTTCAATATTTCATGTTTATTTAACAAATTAAATACACCTGTAGTGCTTGGAACACTCAGTACATAAAAAATGTCTCAAATAAAGTATGGCACAAAAATTATTTTAAAAATTGTGTATATTTCAATATTATAGAGAGTTTCGTGCAGCGTAACCAATTAGAAAGTAAAAATATTTCAATTAAAAAATATATAAATAACATACTCACATCTTTATTAAAACTAACTCTGGTCAAATGATTTTTTATTGAGTTAACGAATATTTGGTAGATCATTTAATAAGCTGTTTTCACTTGACCAATTATTTAATATAATTTCAAATGAATTCCTACGGCATTATTTTTCAATTCTATGTTGAGATCAACAAGGGAAAATACTGGAGATATAAAATAACATTTAAAAAAAAAGCAGATAGATAATTTTCAAATTACTCATAGTCACAAATTTAAATAAAATACAATAGTTACTACTACTGCATCAGTCAATAAATCATACTTGTAAGCAACAGCTTATTCAATAACATCATTCAACTCGCTGTTTTCAATAAATTTTTAGAGATCGTTATTGATACATTCCAAATTTTGCTGCGATCTAATTTCATATGACCAATTGCAAATAATGACTGAACTAGAAGCATAATCAATATGTTAATAAGTATGTAGTATCACACAAACACTTATAAATTATCAGTTCTCAATTTTTTTTCAAACAAGGGTACAGATAATACAAAGAAAATGTGTGAAGTCACAAATTAATGCAAAATAAATCTGAGTGATGTAAGATGTAATTAGTTTTTTATGCACATCACTGTATTCCTAAGATCCTTCCTGAAACAACCCTAAATTTTCTTCTTTAAGAGATAATTTATTAAATAATATTGCTGAATACTATCACTATTTTTCGAACTATTAGATCATTGTGTTCACAACAAATTTTAAAGGTATTCCTGATCTGTAACAGATATTTATTGATGATAGTGAAGATGCATCCCTCAGAATCACACAAAATTCAGTTTACAACATTAATAGACATGCTATGGTCTAATATATCCAAAAACAGTAAGAGTATTTATTCCAAACATTGAAGTTTGCACTCTAATATTGAAAATCTCAAATCAAGTCATTAAATCCCTAACTAATAATTTACATTTATATTTAAAATTGGTTTAATCTAAAATATATTAAGCACTAGACCTCAAGCCTCCTTGTATGTATCTATAACATATTTTTTATATTCCTCTTGGTTTTGCCACTTTGCTGCTGCCAAAGGATTCAAAGGACTGTCAATGTTTGGTTCGGCAAGAAGTACTTGAATTGATAGCAAAATTGTTCTTACATCATATAATGCAGACCATTTATCTTTCAATATATCCAAACATATGTTGCCACTAGTATCTACGTTTGGATGAAAACAGGGAGTGATAAATTTTACAGTGGGAGCTGTATAAGGATAAGAATGGGGAAACTGTAAACTAAGTTTTAATTTTAAGGATTCATATACTGAGTCTTTAGGGCCTGTAATTGTGCCTACCCATTTAAAGAAGTTTTCACCATCAGGAAAAGCAGATATGCTTTTATCTTGGCTCATCATTAAAGTCATAAGCTCATTGTGCAATCTGAAAAAAATAACACTGGATAAGTGAAGGATAAAACATCTAACCTGTGAATTAAAATATAATATATACAGCAATTAACGGAAATATAATTCATACATTGATTAATTACTGGAATTACAAAATTAATATAATAATATCAAAGCTGCTCAGGAAAATTGAGAATTTAATAAATTGTTCAATCTATTTAAAAAATATTTCTACCTTTTTGTCACAGCATGGTTGTCATTTGAAGTCTTTTTCAAATCGTCATTTTGCTTTGTAACATCATTTTGTTGTTCAAGAAATGGATTTACGTTTTGAGCCATATTCACCTGAATTCTCCCCTTGTAATTAATTTATTTGACAGCAATATTCGTTATAATTGACAAAAACTATGGCGTACTTGGATATGTGAAGAATATTTAAATCAACCAATCCGAAATGAGCACAACCATCAATGAGGTTGTCATTTGTCATATGTGTTTGCTCTCTTCGGAGGCTCTACTCCGAGTAATCTCTGTACAGTGTACACCATAGAGTAATTTCTCTACGGTGTACACTGTACAATGCAGTAAAACGCTTTTATTCGATTATTCTATTTACATAAAAAGTTGTAATTTTTTTAAATATTCGATATTATATTTGTTGCTATGTCGACACATACTGCTTTAATTACTAAAATGTATTAAATACTATCATAAATATTGTCAAATATATTAAAAATATTTCTTAATAACTGATAATTAATTGATAAACCATTTAAAATGACCAGTTTGTTGATGAATTTAAATAGATTTACCAATAAGCAATTGAAAACTGGTCCATTGGAAAGTTACTTTCAATTTTTTGTATCTTGCCGCAGATTGACCTTGGCAAAACTAGACCGTACATCGAAGACTGTAAAAACAAAAGCAAAAATGGTAGTTTAATTTTTTATACAAATATATTTTTTAAAGTTATATCTCAACTATTTTTTAGCATACCAAACTTACTGAAGGAGAAAGAAGTACTGGTTTAACACCATTATTGGATCATGGATGGAATCTTGTAGAAAGTAGAGATGCAATCTACAAGGAATTTTTGTTTAAAGACTTTAATCAGGTAAGACAAAAACATATATGTATTACACACCAGGACTTTATAATTATGAAATAAGTAGCGTTATTACAATAGTTTTAGCAAATGTTACTAATAAATCAATATGGAATTATAGGGGCGTCAACCCTAGACAAACTAACCTTTTTTAAAAGAGATTAAAGAGATATAGGTACTTGAATACTTACAAGTTAAATGAAACTATTAAACTAATACTGCAATAAAAACGGAAAAACGGCAATGATTATGATATAAAAATTTCTTTTTTAAATGAAATAAATTCAAGCAAACATTGAAATGAAAATAATGTCCATCTATCTCATCGTAAACCTATTCAAGACGTAGCTATTTATTTCAGGCATTTGGTTTTATGTCACGAATAGCCCTTCTTGCTGAAAAAATGGACCATCATCCAGAATGGTTTAATGTTTATAATAAAGTTCAGATCACTCTGTCTTCTCATGATGTTAATGGATTAAGTGGTAGAGACGTTAAGTTAGCCAACTTCATGGAGGAGGTTGCCAAAAGTATTAAATCATAATATAACTGTATTGCATATACCTGGAATCTGGATAAACCATCTCGTTATACATTTCTTTGTTGAATTTAAATATAATTATGTTTTAGATGTATTTAAAGTGAACTGAATAATGAAGGATGTTTTATTTGGGGTTTTAAATTCCTAAAAAATATTTATTATCATATCATTCATTTGGCAATAACATTTTAAGGTTATATTTGGAATCAGCTCTGGAAGGAGCTCTTCTACTTCCTTATCAAAGGTAAATCGATAAATGATAAATGGATATACCACAAAAGCTTTTTCTGATACTTTTTCATGATATGTGAGAGTGTATCTAGAATTTCATCCCAAATCACTCATTTTTACTGACTACTCAGGTACTTTCAGCTGTTACATGAACACGACTAAAAATTTTTAAAATCTGAAGGTTTTTTTCAATACCTGTATATTTTTAAATCCACTAATTCGACTCCTTAGATTACGAAACTGCCCATAAAAATTTTCTATAGGCTATAACTTTTTTTTTGGTTTTTCGTAACCCCCACTTTCGCACACCCCTGTATACAAAATATCGTAGAAACCATGTAGCTGATTTTTTTTCTGTAATCGTTCCCTATTTGAGAGTGTATATTTAAAATTTCATTCCAAAATTCCCATTATTACAGACACCACGATATTTTGACCATGCGCCTGTACAATCAGCTGTTACGCAAACACTTTTTGTATTTTAAAAATCTGACCTGAACTTTTTTGACACTTCTATATGTGGAATTCAACTAATTTGATACAGTAGACTTCGAAAATACACATTGAAATGTTCTTAAATCTTTAATACACTTTTTCTCTCGAAATTTCATACCCCTCACTTTCGGTTACCCCTGTATACACATTATCGTAGATACGATTTCGCTGAATTTTTTCCATATTCGTTGATTATCTGAGAAAGTATCTCTAGAATTTCAACTCAAAATTCCCAGTATTACGGTCTGGGATATTTTCGGATATTTTCAACTCTGTTACATGAACACGACTCAAAATTTTTAAAATCCGAAAGTTTTTTTAGATACTTGTATATATGGAAATCAACTAATTCAACTCCTTAGATCACGAAACTGCCAATAAAAATTTTCTATAGTCTATAATTATTTTTTTGGTTTTTCGTAACCCTCACTTTCGCACACACCTGTATACAAAATATCGTAGAGACGATATAGCTGATTTTTTTCTGTATTCCTTCACTATTTGAGAGTGTGTATCTAAAATTTAATTCCAAAATTTCCATTATTACGGACACCACGATATATTGACTATGCGCTTGTACAATCAGCTATTATGCAAACCCACTTTTTGTATTTAAAAAATCTCAACTAAAGCTTTTTGACACTGTTATATGTGGATATCCACTATTTTGATACCGTAGACTTCGAATATATACCTAAAAATGTTCTTAAATCTTTTATACACTTTTTTCTCGAAATTTCGTACCCCTCACTTTCGGTTAGCCCTGTATACACATTATCGTAGATACGTTTTCGCTGAATTTTTTCCATATTCGTTGATTATCTGAGAGAGCGTCTCTAGAATTTCAACTCAAAATTCCCAGTATTACGGACTTTACGATTTTTTAACTTGACGCTTGTACTTTCGGCAATTATGGATAAGTTTAACAACATAATGAATGTTGCTAAATAAAATAACGGTTAAAATGTTCATATAATTTATTTACACATTTATGAAACTATAATTTGGGCATGTAATATACTTGATAAAAATTTGTGTTGAGTTTTTATGTAAATATATAAATGTACAAAATCTATGATCCCTTATACAAAAAAAAATAATTAACAATAATTTAAATTAATAAGGTTTCAAGTCCAAATGTTTATTTATAACCTTATTCGTCCCAGTCAAACGTATTTTTAATGATATCAATAAAATGTGGTTTTTGAAATTACCTCAGTTATTTTCACTTTTTAATTTTTGGAATGTAAAAAACGTCATAAAAGTTGTCCGACAAAATTTTCAAAAATCCACTTTGGTCTCAGTATACAAGTGATTACTTAGTGCCCAGTTAAAAAAATAAACATTTTTTTTATTAGCTATACATTTATCTAAACATGAAAATGATCACGAATTGAAAATGTTCTTTATTTACAATAAACAAAAACATTAGTCAAATTATTTAAAAAATTTGGAAA
The DNA here is from genome assembly GCA_910591675.1 of Galerucella calmariensis. Classification (NCBI taxonomy): domain Eukaryota; kingdom Metazoa; phylum Arthropoda; class Insecta; order Coleoptera; family Chrysomelidae; genus Galerucella; species Galerucella calmariensis. Next base: position 177,200 of record CAJUYG010000040.1, on the reverse strand, counting down.
GCCAATCAGTATTGATGATAATAAAAAAAAATTTGAACAGTTTGAAAGACAGAAATATATTTTTCACCAAAAGTAAAATAAATACAGGGTGCGGAACCAAAAACGAAGAAGATCAAATATTTTTTGCAAAAACATGTCGATTTTCAATCCAGAAATAATGTATTACCATCAAACCATCATCTGTTACATACATCCCTTCCCAAACCTCCATCACTGTCACCTGTCATCAATACAATTTCAAATAGGTCTTGTCTTGTGACTGTTTTCAACGTTTTTTAATAATGAATGATAATTTTAAATCCATCTTTCAATATGTTCAAAAATAATTGAGAATAACTTTTACTAAACATGTGCATAAATATAAATATCCCTATAAATACGTTGGTAAAATGTTACCCTTAATCACAAGAATATCAAAATCAATTGACACGCCAGTATTTCTTCGCTCTTTTTTTTTTGAAATTAATACCAAATACGCCCAAATAAACAACATAATATAAATAATTGAGTAAGCTTATTTAGACCATTCCTTGGAACGTTTTAAATAAGTAATATTAAGGATTATATCTTAAATTATCAGCTAATACTATTTTTTTGCTAAAAGTGAAATAGTTTATCAATTTTTTTTTGAAAATTCAACAAATTGAGTGCAAAACATTCTAAAACTGTACTTCATTAGAATATTTCGTCAAGTAGAATCACATGTCATTTGTAAGATGTTCTATGTCAACTGTCAGAAATGTCAATTGTCAGTCTTCCTAATTACACAAGAGATACAAACATTATAAGGCTTAGTTTACCTTAAGTGACAGCCGGGGAATTCAGCATATGTCGATGATTGGATACATTACAGAAAATGGGAAATTACCTAAAAGGGTTTGAAGTATATGAGAAAGATGAAGCTACGCAGTGTGCATAAATTGTTCACTAAATCGTTGAGGAAGATTTCAAAATATACAGTACACTCCAAATGACAAGAGCCAGAAGAAAATCTAGATAATTTTATTGATTGAAGGTCACAACCTGTACAACATTTGTAGAAAACTTGTCGATTGAACTAAATTAACTATTTCACTTTTAAATAAATCCTTTTTAATGATTAAATTCCGAGAAACGATCTATAATAAAGAGGAATATTCTAGAAAGGCATGTCAAACATTGTTCAAACACACACACTCATCTGCAGATGCACGGTGGTAATAATTGATGGTGGGCTCATTGAGATAAGCGGTGTGTAACTTTTTAAGCGACTCCGGAAATTTGTCAGAGTATGGTGCATCTTGACAGCCAGCTGGTGGGTTTCTTCGGTGGGTCTGATGATTTGAGTTGGTGACCACCTCGTGGAGGATTGCTTGCTTCCTATAGGTTTATAATAAAATCTATTATTATAAATAGATATTTTATTGACATAAATAGAAGTAAATTCAATATCAACTGGATCATAAAAGTCTGTTAGTAGTTTAGTTAGTTTTAAACAAATTGGATAATTAGTTATTTTATGAGTTATATTTCATACCAGGAGTTAAAACTTCCTAATAGGGAGAATTTAGGTCATTTCTCTCAAAAGTTAATGCATGCTCCAATAGAAATGTGAGATCTCGTTTAAATGCAAACATTCAATTTTATGTTAGTTCTAAAATGTCATTTTCAAGAAAAATTACCAAATAAACACAATAGTAGAAATATTTAAGTGTTATTCAAGCAAAATAAGCATCCAAAAGTCATATAAATGATCTTTTTCTAATATTATATAAGTACAACAATATTTTGTAGAACATAACTAGTCAACAATATATCATGTTCTGCCTAATACCGTAGGATTTTTTATTTAAATGGAATCTTTATTCCAACATCTGGTATATACTGAGTTTAGCAGACTCTCCATCATCATCTCCACCATAGGTTAACTGCAAGTAGAGGACACTTTGGTGGTTCCAAATAGCCTTGGTTAATTGGTCTAACATAATTATTAACAGAGATACAGGGTGTTTTATTCATTTAGTTCAATGCTTTTGAAGGTCATAATTTTAGAACCACCCCATATATTTCTTTCATTTTTGGTAAGGATCTATTGCATTGATAACACAATAAGATAGTGTAATAAAAATAATTATAATCCAGGTCTGGTTTGAGGAAAATTTGCAAAATTCGATAATCTCCAAAACAACACTCTGTATATCAGAATTTTTGAAATCCAATAGATTATTCGAAGAGAACAGAAAAAATAGAGCGGCACCAAAATATTTTTCGAAGTGCACATCCCGTTTTACTGCTTAACTTTTAATGTCAAAGTTATTTAAATGTATCATTGACATTTTTGTATGTAATAACTTTAGAACCACCCTATAGATTTCTTTCATTTTTGTTATGTGTAAGTTACATAAGCATCAAAATCTTATCATGTAACAAAAATAGTTATAATCCAGGTTCGGGTTGAGAAAAAAAAAATAAATCAATAGTTTATTCCAAAAGAACAGAAAAAATTGAGTTACTCGGAAATTCTGATATACAGGGTGTTGTTTCGGAGATTATCGAATTTTGCAAATTTTTCTCAAACCAGACCTGGATTATAATTATTTTTATTACACTATCTTATTGTGTTATCAATTCAATAGATCATTACCAAAAATAAAAGAAATATATAGGGTGGTTCTAAAATTATGACCTTCAAAAGCATTGAACTAAATGAATAAAACACCCTGTATCTCTGTTAATAATTATGTTAGACCAATTAACCAAGGCTATTTGCAACCACCAAAGTGTCCTTTACTTGCAGTTAACCTATGGTGGTTTAACTATGAACCACCCTATATATCAATCCACCATTCTCAATAAAGTCTAACTTACTTAATATCTACAAAAGACTATCACAATGAGTTATCCAAACATTTAACAGTATATTACACAGAGAAAGATATTTTATATGAGATTCATGCAATGTTAAGTGAATGAAAGCAAATGTTAGCATGCCTACAGAAAAATATACTATTTACCTTCTGCCAATATAAAGGGTGAGCAAGAAAAACACAAGAATAGATTAGAAACAATAATACTGTAATAGTTATACACAGCTCAAGAATAAATCAAAACTATGGCTGATATATTTTGATAAATATACAAAAATTCAGTTAATATATGCATTAAAATTGTTGTTATATGTGCAGTAAACATTATTTAACTAACTATAGCGTATTAAACAATAATTATTTCATATTTTGTCATTTTAGGCATAAGATTTGAATAAAAATGATTTTGAATTACTTTTGAACTGTCAATAATTTAAACACTGAAATAAATATGAATATTCTTACCAATTTCTTTTCCATTTTGGCCTTAATATCTCTAGCTAATGTGAAAAACGCATCTTCTACTCGAATACTAGCCTTAGCACTTGTTTCTATAAACTTGATTCCATATTCTACGGCAAGCTGTTCCCCTCTTTCTTTTGAAACTTGCCGCTTTTCTTCCAATTCACATTTATTACCCAATAACATTTTTTCCACTTCCGCTGACGCATTTTCTTCGATGTTTCTGATCCAATTTTTAATATTCTCAAAGCTTTTTTCATTTGTTATGTCATAAACCAACATAATACCCATAGCTCCACGGTAGTAAGCCGTTGTGATAGTTCGAAATCTTTCTTGACCCGCAGTATCCCTAAAATTATTAAATAATACCAATAAACAATCATAAATTAACAATTATTTATGTACGTAGAGCAATGTCTCAAATATGTACAATAAATCAATATCTATTATTAGGGAATATGTTTTGGCTGGACATTTGTAGGATTTTTTTTATATAGCATATATTTTGAAAGATTTTTTAGTTGATTAGATTTGTACTTTTCCCACAACAAATTATAACATCTAGTTTGAATATCCACTTAAAAATATATAGTTTAATAATTTGGAAAATTACTCAATTGTCATCTATATATCATTAGTATTAAATAAAGTTAATCTAAATTCAAATATCGAAATGATGAGTGAAAAGAATTATAGAAATAAACTTACCATATTTGTAATTTGATTTTTTTACCATCCAAGTCTATCGTTCTAATTTTAAAGTCAATACCTAAAACAAATAAAACATGGAGAGAATACTCTGTTATTATTGTGTTCAGGAATGTCTTGGATGTTCTTTTCAAGACTAGTGAATATAAAAATAATTCCCTTTGTTATCCTTATGATTTTCAAATTTACTGAAATTTTAATGTAAGAAAGAACTTAATTGATGTTGATTACTATGTATATTACTTATTTTAGTTAATGCATTCCCACAAGCTTCTTAGATCTTTAAATCTTGGTATGGCTATATGAAAAACAACATGTGTACAATAAATAAAAACCTCAAATTCTCAATATTATAATATTTATAAAAACTTTATAAATTGATTACAATTTTTGGATGATTGGTCTTTGTTCACAGTTGTCAGTCATAAAAAACCAGTTTACCTTCAATATAAAATTTTGGAATGAAAACAAATTTCTAAAATATGATTGAAAGAGATCTATTCAAACATCTAAATGTTTAACCCAAATTTTATGTTTAAATCGTTGAAGTATTTGTTGAATAAATAATTCATAGGAATACACTAATGGGCATAACAATTACTGTTTAAATTACTATACCTATCTTTACTAGAAAACGTTAGTCATGCCAGATTTCAACGAAATTTAAGAATAAACCGGCTTAATTAATATGATCACAAATCATGTGCCATTATGATACTTCGTAATCAAGTTCTTCAAATCAAATTCTTTATTAGGTGTGGTTAAAAGAATGTTTTATTCTAACCTACCAAAAACAACAGTCTGTAGGATTTGTTTTTGCTAGTTACAAACACGATCTGTGGCAACCTTATCTACTCTTACCGAATCTAACCTTCGATATTGAATTCTTGAAGGTCTACAGGTTGATACATATAAATAAATATATTTCTGACTCACCTATTGTCGAAATAAAAGTTGTATTGAAAGCGTCTTCAGAAAACCTAAATAAAACACAAGTTTTCCCTACCCCTGAATCACCGATTAATAATAACTTGAATAAATAATCGTAGGTTTTTGCCATTTTATTATCACAATGCACTTTTCACTCTTTCAACCAAGACACTTTTTAATACTTTTGAACTCGACGAACCTTCAGTACAATTTCCTTTTCTACCATCTATAAATATCACTAGATAATTTTTATTTTAAAAATGAAATTCCCTGCCACATTACACGTTTTAGTACGTTGGGTTGCATACGCTACGGCGCAATAACTTATTTTTTGTCAACAAGGTTTATGGGTATATATTTAGATAAATAGAACATTGTTTTCCGTAATTAGGAAATTAAAAAAACCACACAAAGTTAAACCTAAAAAGGTGATTAATCTCGTTTATCAGAATTAGCACGTTTCATCTCACGTTATCGAATGCTTTCTTCAGTTCAATCGAACTCCATAAGCTATCGCTATTTGTATTTATTGGGTTTATGAATTTAATTAAGTTTAATGAATTTGTATTGTCTCTTTCAACACACATTACACAATTTAAAATGTTATAATCAATTTTTTAACCCCTGAATGTATATATATTTTTTATTTTCCACTGTGTAGGTAGGACATTGATTCTAATCCCTAATCGTGTAACTGAGCCCATATCAAATGATTAAAACAAAAACTCAAACATTATTAATTTTCGCGCATGTCTCATATATTATGTTTCTGCAAAAAGTATTCGATGTTCACTTATATTTACACACGCGCCGCGACGCTTATAAAGATAACAGAGAAAGTTTGCCTACTTCCAATTGTATCCGCATCATCCCGTGTAATTATTACAATTATTACGAAAATATATAATAAACTGAGTGTGTTGTGGGTGTTGCCATGAGCGAAAAGTTAGATGTAAGTCAAATGCTTTTATAATGTTTATAAATATAATTTAATAATGACAGGTTAATGAGTTATCTAAAATTTTAAAAAAAGCTTATGCCTTATATTTTTAAATCTAGATACATATAAGTACAGCGTTGTCTGTATATTTTTTTAAATATGCTTTAATTTAAATATACCTACAAAATACCAAAAACAAATTTTTTATTGAATACCCTAGGTACTTTTTTGTGTATATATGTAAAAAACTAATAGACGGTAGGAATGCCACTGATATAATTTATTTTTACACCTAATTTATTGCACCAGGCTCTATGAAAAGAAACATAAACATTTTAACTCCATTTAAATTATTTTATTAAGACAGAAATTAAAAACATGAATCTAATTATACTCATAAAAACTAATAAAAAAGGTTTTGAACAAAAATTTCAATAATAAACATCGATCCAGATAGTATAAAACTATTTTTTTATTGTCCAAGATGAAATAATTATATATTTTTTTATAAATCATTATATTGAAACAATAAATAAGTTACATTACATGTCTTTTATTTTCATATATTTAAACTATTTATGCAAATTTTGATATAAAGAAATGACATATTATTAATCTGACTTCAACTTATATACAGGGTGCTTAAAAAATGTCTATTGACTTTTCCTTTGTAGGTTTTGCAAGACTTTGAGTACAACAAAGAAAATGTAAATTTTTGAGGACAATCATTGCATCACCAACTCAAAATGGGGCAAGAAAATATCAATAACGATTCTTCCGATTCCGCGAAAAACTCAAAAGATGCCTTCTTCGATCCGAAACCTAAACCTAAAATGATAAGGGTGCTAACTGTATTAGCATATGTGTTGAGTGTATCTATGGCAGCCATATTTTTATCTATTTATTATATATTTATGTGGCGTGGAGAACCACATTTAGGAGCTCTCAAGACTAATATCTATAACGGGTAAGACAGAACTCTATATTGTTTAAATTTAAAATATTATCTCCTCTTTAATTGCGCAACTTTCTGAAGGTTTAGCAGCCACTTTTAATTTTTTTTTTTGAACGTTGTTGAACTAGCAGGAAAGAGAGGTATCTTGTTTTCTTTAAAATACTCTCTAATAAACTTGAAGAGTAAACCTGTTCTAAAGTATCTAAATTGATTCTTTGACTGGGACACCTGTTTCCGCACTCCATAACATTTTTAGATAAACAAATACGCACTTCTTATCTGTTTTCAGGATACAAAAATCGATTGAAAAAGTCCTTGATACAATATACAAAGGCAAAGAGTTAAAATATGTATTGTAATCTAAAAAAATGTATCTACTGATCATGTTTTCATCATGAAATTGGTGTAGGTACCTATAGGAGATTTTTTAATGTAAATGTGTTTTTGTGACGAGGATTTTTAACGTTTTTTTCTTTAGAGTGAGTTTAAAAGTTATATAGTTTCTGTTGAATTTAGGAAAACAATATTTTAAAATACGTGTTTATATATACTGATTTCCGGTTTCAACGCACACTGAATATTAAATACAAATCAAAACGTCTACATATTCCTAGAATTCCCATAAAAAATTTGTGTATTTTAACTGAAGATTTACAAAATAATATCAATGTTTGTTATTTTTAACCAACTATCATTAACTGTATTTTTAGTATTTTGCTTTGTAAATAACCAAAAACCAATAAATCGAATATTCAGATGATTTAATATAGGCAACCAAATATACACTTAAGTATATGGGTAACAAAACACAATTAAACGTCAAAATTATAGTTATTCATGCATGCAACAAGTAGTGCATACAATTCAATTCTGGGAAGGTAATAGTAAATAGTATATTACGTAACGATTGCGGAAAGTGACATTTCTCACACGAGTGTGAAAAATAACTTTCGCACAAGTAATGTACACTATTTTTCCTACGACCATGCGATAATTGTAACAAATATTGTTTAATGTAATGGTTTTTTTTAAAATAATGTTGACATCGGTGAGTGCGGAAATGAAATTCACTTTGCAACGAGTTATGTACACTATTTTTCTTACGGCCATAAATATTTAAAAAGTACCTTAAGTTTTTCGCTATCAGTATCAACTTCCATTATAATAAAAAACCGAGACTGACACTTTTTATTTCTAGTTTATTTAACAATTATAATTCGTTTAAACTTTTATGTAATAAATATTTTACTTACACTTCACAAAAACTATTTCTATGCTTTGTGTTATAATTTGAGAATTTTGACATAAGCCTACTTCATTATTTTTCACTTTTATAATTAGTATATATTTTTTACGATCACGCGATAAATTTACGAAATATGATGGTTTTATTTATTTGAAAACATCAATAACTACCTACCTACAAAATATGAATATTTTTAAAATAATCAGTTTGTAGTGCAAAATATTTTCAAAATAACGCAGAAGACATTTTAATTCTTTATAATCTGATTTTCTTAAAATCCTACAGCTATACTATAGATATACCCAAAATAAGAACATTTGACAGCTATCCGCGTCATGACAATTCGGAGAATGCTGGAGTAGACCGCGATTCGATTTCCGGCCGTACCTAGTTGTTTTTTTTATCACAAAACTTGGCGAATCTTGATAATTTTTGGACAGATTTTGTGTTTAGTGCTATATTTGCAGTTATTACGTAGTTAAATTTAAATAAGAAAACCACGTGCGAACCGTGCGATATGATATCACACTGGGGTGATATCACAGCACACGGTTCGCGTCACTTTGATGATATGAGAAACTTTCCACCAGAGTAGAAAGCGCGATATATGTTAATTTCCCATATTATGGTCGTAGTAAAAAAGTTTTTCTTATTAATGTTTGTTTACTTAATAATTTTAAATTCATCTGATTAATTTGATAATACTCCTCCAAATATTGCACAAGAGGCTACTGTAAATTTATTTCATAAATAACTATCATTGCAGTAGAACAAAAAACAACTAGTTTTACCACTAAATTAAGTCAAATAAAGTGTTATTTTCGCATGTATGAATTTTTAGATCAGAGGAGATTAGCTCACGCCTGAATCTTTCACAATCACCCGTTATTGCTTTACAATTACTAGCTGGAAAAATAATGGAAGACATTACCGATGACGACAATATTACTTATTCAACGGATTTCACTCAAGAAGAAAATACGACAAACGAATACACTGCGAGCTTAGATACAGGTAGGAATTTATTTTTCAGTGGCACAAGAGTTAGGAGCGGGTAAACATACAACACGGCTCCACCCACCACGTCAAATTAGTAGTTGAGGTGCGCATGCGTCCAAGCAGCCTTTAACCTTCTATTCGATGTGACTGAATGTGAGCCAATTAACGCAGTTGGTAGGGTATTGAGCTTACAACTCAGAGGTCGTAGGTTCGAAACCCGGTTAGGTGCTGGCTTTTTTGTTGTTTTTTTTAGTTTTTATTTCTTATTTTCTGATATTTTTATACATAGTTACACTTTGATCAACAGGGTTTGGGCCTGGGTTTTCTTGTTTTTTTTTTTTTAGTTTTATATTTCTGATATTTACATATTTATTTCAATATTGGGTTAGGTGCTGGGTTTTTTTAAGTTTTTTATTTCTTATTTTCTGATATTTTTATACATAGTTACACTTTGATCAAACGAGTTTGGGCCTGGGGGTTTTCTTGTTTTTTTAGTTTATATTTCTGATATTTACATATTTATTTCAATATTGTTAACTTACTACTAAATTTGGCAAAGTCTTAAGTCATGCGCAGTTGAAGGAGCCGTGTTGTATGTTTACCCGCTCCTCAAGAGTTTGCCAGCATTTTTAGGTTAGGTCTTCCTTTTCCTCACCGTCTCTTAGGTTGGACAAAAGCCCGTGGTATTTTCTTCGCTCTGCCACTGTTTATTTTTATACAATTATTTTATTTAAAAGAACTCTGGTTTTTAGTTATTTCCAAGGATTGATTCAAGTTACTATAAGTATTCTTATAACAACAGCTTTAGATAAAAAATATTTGCAATCGATAACTTCAGCAAAAACCAATTACCAATAATGATGTTTACTATATAAAACTAAAAATAATACGCCGGTAAACTTAACAAAGTAGCAGTGATCGTAATGGCTGTATGCTATTTTTAGAAAATCTCCCTCGTTTGGTGGTAAACAATAACACCAAATGATTGACAGTACGTCTGCTTGAAATTAATTGAGTTGCTTATACGCGATCTATAACTAAAATGACATCTCTATGCTGAAGGCATCCAACTACACAACTGTTAGACTCTGTTTCACATAAAAAGAACTCACTTGAGTCTAGAAGCTGCACATAACAATATCTGAACATCAAAATCGGTCAAAGCCTTCTTATGTGAAACGGAGTTTACCAAAAGATTTTGTTTGCCTGTAGCGTAACTACAAATCCAATCCATCATTGACATGAACAAATAATATACAATTCTGTCCTGGTTACACAAGTCCTGGTTACACAAGTACGACAAGGAAAATATGAGAAAAACAGCTTGAAAGAGAGAGAAAGAATTAATGTGCGCGCGCATCGAGGCGTGTACTTAGGTCCAGGGGCTGGCCGAATGTTGATTGTCCTTTAGAGAGAGAATTCACTAGCTGGTGGTATTCAGTATGTTCCCAACATGGAAGGAGTGAGGGTGTTGAAGAAATAAAAAAATACAATCATTATAACGTAACCTCTACATCTTAAAATTCATTTTTGTCAACTTGATCGTTTCTGACCAAGTTGACAATTAATTTCTTACTACAATAGGATATTATTTTAGCCATTGTAACTCGAAAATAAAACATTATTTCTTGAGAGAACCATAATTAATAAAAAATCCCTACCATTAATGAAATGAATTGAAAAATTAAAATAATTAGATCCAACACCCTCACTCCTTCCATGTTGGGAACATATTGAATACCATCAACTAGTGAATTCTATCTGTAAAGGACAATCAATATTCGGCCGGCCTCTGAAACTAAGTACACGCCTCGATGCGCGCGCACAATTATTCTTTCTCTCTCTTTCAAGCTGTTTTTCTCATATTTTCCTTGTCTTACTTGTGTAAACAGGACGGTTTCATAGGATTTTTCGTGATCTGTATATGCATTTACAAATAAAGGGGTAAGGGTTAGTAAAATGAAACAGCGTTTTTATTTTAAGTTGTTTAAAAATAAGAACCCAAAAGGTATACATAAGTAGATATGGTCCCCCCGCAACTGCGGGACCTTAGTTACACGCCACTGCCCAGTTAAAGTTGTATCAACGGTTGTATGAAACTTTTTTTGAAAACGCTGTATAGGGTGATCATTCGAATTCCGACACATTTCATGAGCCCATACCTTTAAAAGACAGACTGCAATTCTTTGACTACAGTAATTTCAAATGATCACTCTGTATATGAACAGACTTTAATTTTTAGCTGAACTTGAGGTAGGTTTAGCTTCCACCACTCCTATATCACTCTTCGAAACATCATCACAGTATACCATCTGTTTGTGAACATCATATAAATAATAAATAACTAAACGGATCTCAATCATAATATTTTCATTTTAGTTATTTTCTTGCTGGTGTATTCAATGTCATCACGTATCTATTTTATATAACTTTCTATGATTTCCTATAAAATGCCGGCAATTTCATTAGGTTACGTAAATATAACGCATGACCTTATTACGGGTATGGTTTCATTTATCAAATTACAAAAAGGGATCCCACTGGTTTTATCGAAATGGATTAATAAGAAAAAGTTTTAATTGAATTATATCCTCGATCAAATCTTGTTAAAGCTTCAATTGATATACAAAAACGTAGTAATATTTTGATGGGTATTTCCGTGGACATGCAAACTTCACAACTATATACCGTGCGCAGACCAAATATCTTTGAAAAGTTGCCAAAATATGTACAGAAAGTAATTTCAATTTTTTTTTGTTTTTGACAAACTTTCTAAAAACAATTTATTTTAAAAAGTGTCAATTTACCATTGCCGTGCATATAAAATTTTTGTAAAGGAATTAATTAATTTGTAAAAATTGCAATAACATGGGCGTGCAATAAAATATTTAAAAGAGGCTTACCTATTACCTATTTGTGTTTTCACTTTTGTCGGCAGTATATTTTTTTCACTTCCTCACGCGTGCCTTTGTGGCATACAAAACCAATCTTTATTCTCTCTATGAGATAAACATTTTCATGTCATGAGCGTAGGATGAATATTTTATAAGGGATTCAAATATTTGTAAAACTTTCTATACCATGGGCGTGCGATAAAGTTTTTAGAGGGGGTTAAATTATTTGTTTTCTTACATTTTTTCCAAAATATACTAACTAAAAACGCTGATTTTGGCAAAAATAAATTCAAAATAAAAGGATACTACTGTTAATGGGTCAACCCATTCGAATATAGGTTCAATCACCTTTTATACCTGTACGAAATCAAACCAGGTCATTTAACCCGCCTTACTTCTTACATGCGCGTGAAATCTGGACCAGCTGTTTGTGTATGTATTGATCCCCCGGCACAAACTGAGAACATTTAAAATCAAAACAATCGCGTTCTAAATTTGGAGTTTCAATTTTTGATAATATTCAAAATTTACAATAATATGTTCAAGTGCTAAGTGATACTGAAATTATTCAACGTAAATGAGTCTATGAAGGAAAAAAGTAAGATCTAGGTGTATTTGAATGTGCTAAACTAAAAGTGAAAATGGTAGAGATGTTTCAAGTAATTTTTTTATCTATTTCTCAAATATAGTCATGGTAAAAAAAATCAGTTTACGTGTTTTAAATAAGAACTAAGATGAAGTTTAATAATTTGTTCTATATATTGGTTTATTATTTTGTAACAATATTTTCAATTAAGCTGCTATATTTATCAAAATTTAAACACACCTACATTTTTCAGAAAAATATTCACACACTTAAAGCTATGTTTGATTTGAATATATTTATGGTTGTAGAAACTGAAAATGTTTATACTTATTGCTTCTTTTAGCCAACTGAAAAGTTGAATTTCTCTATTAGTGGTTAATAATTTTCTATTATTAACCTAGGTCAGTAATGGAAAAATTCAAATATTTTGAGAATTCAGGGATATTAGTTCAACAAAAACTTGTGCAACATAATTTTGTATACCCAGGAGATTGTCTTTAACATATTTGCTGCTTGAAATTACCTATCAAGATAAATTTAATTAAATAAAAATGCCACTAGCTCAAAATTCGCGCTCAAAAAAATGACTGATGACATAACGAGTACGTTCGTAATATATCGAAAACTGACAGTGTACTTGTCAGTCAGACGACAGGGAAAACGCTTCTCGTGGTGCGTCTGTGAATTATTTTTAATTTGTGTCTTAAATCTGGCTATAGTTCATTTAATAACCAGGAGGAGTAATTTGAAAAGCCTCACTCACACCACTAAAAGTTACCAGATTAGTTACTAAAGGGTGTGTTCCGAAAAAGTAGTCAATAGTCGTTTTCCAGATCTATTAAATATCCCTTGATTGATGAAGAAATCAGCCACGCATAGTCATAAGTATTATTTAGTGTTCAATGTTTATACCTAAGCTTTAAGCAGACGGGTATTCTGTCACAAACTTTTTCCTGTTTCGAATTTGAAATTTTTAATTCAAACTGAAAGATTAGAACATACACATTACTCTAATATGGCTGTTTTTAATTAGCAAATAACTGAATGCAATAAAAAGGAAGTCAATAAGTTAATTTTTGAAAATATTCTATAACTTTCACTTTTCAATTACTTATGAGATACTCTCTCCATGGTAATCTTCCTTTTTTTTGCTTTCAAAAACCAACTTTCTAACAAAATCCATTTTTTTCTATATCGTTTCGAATCTTCGATAGATTATAATCTACATAGACAGATATTGTCATGTTCTACTTTTGTTGATATCTTTTTAAATGTGGAAAAATACAATACATTTAATCCTTCAAAGGATTACACAATTGAATTGAATTTGTTCCAAAGCTTGCAAAATTTTATCCAGTATAGATAATTTTTTGTTCTTCGAACAGCATTTTTAATTCACTTATCACTATTTTTTAAAAGTCCTGGTAGGTATTCCAGCAATATTTTTGGCACTGTATTTTGAACCTTAGTATGATGAAATAACAAGAGCGGATATGCAATGACAAAATTAGGTATATTCATCTGTCAGAACTATCAAAAATGGAAATTATCAGCTGATGTCTGAAAGAGTGTGTGAAACTGGGCGGAACTGACCAATCAGAGGTCTACAGAATTGCCAACTTAAATTCAAATTACTCCTCCTGGTTTTTAAATAAGGTTAGGTTAGCAGTGGAAAAATGGTATAATATACTATTAATGATATAATAATGAAGTTTTAAAAAGTTATGCTTGCTGATCTAATATTATTATTCAGAGTTAAAAATTCCAATTATAAAACGCCATTCACCTTCAAACATGTTCAAAAACGATGAATAATTTTTGTATCACTTTGCTTTAGATCCTCTCAAAACTGATGAAGAACAAAACACTTAAATTAATACTGATTTAATTTTGACAACAAAAAGAACTAACATCTATCAGCGTGGCTCTGACATTGCTCAAAAACTTCTTCAATTTTCTCACCGAGAAAATGTCATACAAAGCCACAAATGGTATTAAACTGACCAAAAGTGACTCTGCTCAATGGAAAACAGCATCCCTTTTGGACACTACTGTTAAACTAGCTGGTGAAGAAGCCAAAGATCGATTATATGAACCGAAACACAAGAAAAAGTTAGTTAGGGTACTGACCGTTGTGGCTTATGTGTTCTTCGTTTCTTTAGCTGCTATTATGTTAAGTTTGTACTACGTATTTATATGGAACGGTGATCAGAAAATGGCTGCTAAATATGTAACTAGCGCACCAACCGCACAGATGTATTACGCGCAAAACTGTAAAAATATCATAGCAGGTGAGATATTAAAAGTAACTCTTGTACGTATATAGGGTGAGTCGGCTTAAGAGATTACAAGTGTAGTATATTTTTCTCACATAATCTAGGTTGTATGTATGTATTTCGGGGTGACATTCACTGAGACCTAAAAGATCTATTGTGCCCCCTTACTTCTACTAAGTTTCTGAGGAGAGTCTCAGAAACTAGTAGTTCCTTTAGGCCTATTTCCCGGAGGAATTTTAGGATGTCTGTAGGCTTCAACTTAGGTAAATGTTCCTCTTCTATCCTGTAATCTCCCAGTTGCTGTGCTCTAGGATTCTGAAGTGCTGTGCAGTTGGAAAGTATGTGGATGCAGGTTTCTTCTTCCATGCCACAAAATCTACATTTTTCTTCCTCCACTATTTTGAGCTTTTTCAGGTGCCCATTCAGGCGACAATGTCCCGTTAAGATCCCTGTTAAAAATCTTGGGCAGTTTTACTTTAACTTATGCATTCTTTTGATCTCAACAGGTTGTAGTCACCAAGAAGAGTCTTTGATTGTATAAGCCCCTCTAGATCTTTCCAATGGTCAGATCTTCTCTTTTTCTCAGCTTCACCTATTTCTTCCAATATTAAATTGGGGCTGATTCCGCAAAAGGGTTTAGACCCCAAGGAAGGTATTTCAGTCCCCCTCTTTGCTAGTTCATCTGCTATTTCATTTCCTTCTATTCCAGTGTGTCCTGGAATTCATAGTAAGGTGACTATGTTGTTCTCGCCTAGTTCATTGAGTTTCTCTAGGCATTCCCACACCATACTGATTACACAAGAGCTTTAATGTCTGCTTGACTATCCGACATTATGATAGTCCTTTGTCTTCTGTATCCTTTATCAATATTGAACTGGGCGCACTTTCTTATGGCGTGGATTTCAGAGTGTTTGGTTCCTGGCCCGCATATACAGGCTAGTCTTTGAATTTTGGAGGGGTTTTCTCTTGTCGTCAATAGGCTAGTTCTACTACTTCACGCAATGGCTCCATAAGTGATGCTTGGTCTCTCTATGGCAGTGTTAGGTTAGGTTTGAACTCGAACACAACTGGCAACGTTGGAAGATGCTATTCTACAACCATATAGCCTCTTCTGATACACTTTTTAAATGATATGTTATTTTCAGATATGCAGCAACAAATCACAGCTCTTGAAATAGATGATGAGGGTCTATCACTACCAACACGTTCCGAGATCAATACTACAACGACCACAATAAGATGGCCAGATGATTATAACGATAGTTTGGAAGATTTTAAAAAATCCATGCTTATAAAAAAATTATTGGATAAAGACAGATACGAGGATAATTATTAGGAACTGTTCGATTGAATAAATAGTCATATAATTGACTATTATAGTAATAGGACATGTCTACCAACTTACAAGTTGACATTAACGACAGCTGCCCTGAGGACAAACAATTATTTGGATGGATTTAATGATCTAAATCAAAAGAACTGAACCACGCGTTGAACGGAAAATACGCTTGTTTATCTCAGGGCGACTGTCAGATGACGTAACGCGTAATTATTTAGCGTGGACGTGTTTTATTTTTGATTGTATACTTTTTTTTTCGGGCCGAGATGAGAAACTCATGTTCGAATGGGTCCTTAACCAATACCCAGACAGTGTTGGACTCTTCCCCCCACGGGAATGCCTACCAACTAAACCCACTGCTACTCCCGCCTTGGAATCACTACCCTAGCATACTTCAAGACGGGCGGCGGTCGCTCACACACTCTCAGTCATCTCCCTTCTATCACCCCTACCTCTCACATGCCATGTCGAGTCTTTCTCTTTCCCTAATGATGCTCTCTACTACCAGCGATGCCAACCCTACCGATTTATCGGTAGAACTACCGATTTTCGAAGTAATCTACCGATATACCGATTTGTGACACCTATCTACCGATTTTAAAGTGTTTAGGTTTGTTAAAACTTTTACTCTTTCGGATCTCGGCAATATATGCCAGTAATGCTAGTATATCACATACAATTCATGTGTCACACTTTTCTATGATTCTGGTTTACCGGTCTCGTTATTGACAACAAAAGCGAGCCGTAAACATGATTGATGAGTGCGGTGCCCGTTTAAAAAAAAAATCCGACCACCTTCAAGTGAAATATATTATATTTATTTTGGAAACAGCGCCTTTCAAGCAGCAACCTGATATTCAGCAATTTGATCTAACAGCTTGGTAAATAGCTTGGATATTTAATTTTAGTTAAGTATTTGTTTATTCATAACAATCTCATAATTTTCTCCTGATCATATAATTTTTATCAATTGATTTTATTATTTGCTAGCTCGTTATTGACAACAAAAGCGAGCCGTAAACACTATTTATGAGTGCGGCGCCTGTTTACAAAAAAAAACAAGAATCACACCCCTTCCAGAGAAATATATTTATTTTGTAAGCTTTGTCCAAATGAAGCAAAACACAGACATTTTCTAATTTTCTTTTTATTTGGTAACGACGGTAACGTAAATATGTCGGTAGCGAAAATTTTATGCCTCCTTATTTCAAATCTACCGATTTCTACCGATTTTTCACCAGCAGACCTACCGATTTTTAAAATTTCGGGTTGGCAACACTGTCTACTACGCCACTGATCTCCATCCATTCCTCCTCGCCTCTCAACATAATCTCTACCATGTTTTCCGAATACACCGCCTCTCCCAGTTTACTTTCCAATCTCTCCTGCTCCCTTCAGCGTGCCCACATACTCATCCCACCTTCTCTCCATTTCCTCATCCATCCATTCCTGTACTTCATCTCTGGTCGCACCTCTCCATCGTTTCTGTCTGGCTGATTGTATATTTTGGCGCAACATCTACCACACGATGATAGTTGCGTGGATTCGATACAGTTTCATATAATTATTAACAATGACTTTTGTTTATTGTAATTTCACCGAAACACCCGTTCATAGCTTGTAAATCGTTCTGCGATGGCGCTACTGACTCTCCGCCACTCCTACGCGCAACGGCTGTCACATTAGCGGACCATTCTAAAGTTTGTCCTTAGAATGATCACACGGAGTATTTTTAAAATAAAACACTGATAACACGCTATTATTATTTAATATAATAAAAATGGGCGTGGGGTCTCTTGACTATTATCCGGTAAACGATATCTTTTCTTGGTTTTCTTTACAACATTCTTCATTTTTTTCAGTAGAATTAAACTAATAGTCGTTCCGGAATAATATATAATGTTTATAGAATAAGAATAGACTGTTTATACATTACCATTAGTAATAACAAATAAATTGTTTTATTGTCTTTTATTTTTACGTTCAGATTTACAATAATAAATATTAAGAAATTCGCTTTTTGTATTTTATTTATCACATTTATACTTGAGACTACTGAAAATTATTTTTTCCGTCGACCGTGTACTATCATACGGTATGCGAAAACTCTTTCGAGTCCATACCATATATACAAGTACGACAAGGAAAATATGGGAAAAACTGCTTGAAAGAGAGAGAAGAATAATTGTGGGCGTATCTAGTTCATCCATTCTGCTCTCGTCATTCTTCTCTCTCTTTCAGGCAGTTTTTCTCATATTTTCCTTGTCGAACTTGTGTAAATGGAATGGACTCGAAAGAGTTTTCGCATACTGTATGCTATTAACGTTCTCAAAATCATACATTTATGACCACCCATTAATACATGATTTACGATTTTCTGCAGGCAACCCAACGCACTTCTTATACATTACCTATATTTATATTGACAGTTATCGGTGATGTAGGCAACCAATCATACAATAACGTCATCAAAAAATGAATCCTAGTATAGAATACTTCTAGTTTTTGACTTACATATCGTTTTTATTTCATTATTCAAAATTATATTAATATTATTAATGTTGAAACAATGAAACATCCAAAATATAAGATCTAAGTAAAGTGTAAGAAAAACGAACTGGCGATCTTTGTGACATTTCAATGTTATTATTTATTTTTGACAGTACTTACCTATGAAACAAATAAATATTTTTAGTTTTTAAATATTATGGAAAACGAACACAACTTATACAGTCGACGAAAAAGCTTTGTAACAATTGTAACTAACACGAGTATTAAAAGAGCAATTAACAATCGAGATAATGTTCGAGATCTCGAACATTATCTCGTTTGTTAATGGCCCCCATTAATACACTTTTTGGTTAAATAACTATTAAGTTTCCCATTTCACCGATAGAGAGCGTAGTTAACAATAAACCACATATTCTTTAGTTTTTATTTATTTATTCACAATTTAAAAAATAAAATTCATTCTAAAGTAACTAATTACCGCCTGTGACCATCATGTGAACTTTCCTGTCAGACTGCAGCATTTTACCGCCTTTTTCCGTTCCTACAATAGCTGATAATTGATAAATGTCATATTTTGAATACATAACGGAAACTGTCATATTTGATAAGCCACTAGTTTTCTTATTCAAATTAGTTTCTTGCATTAAATTACACATTTCGTAGTAAAAATTAGGAAAAGTGGGTGGTTGATAGAATACAATATGTTTGATTCCTTTGATTTTTTTTCGATTGAAGAAATGAAATCGTTCTGTGTATAATAGAAAATGTGCGTCACCATGATAGAACATGTCTCTTGCACGAGCTACTTTTCCATCCTAAAATTACAAAAAAACTTACACAATTTAAATAGAAATGCTATCAATAATAATAATAAAAAGAGAAAAAAATAAAAAAAAATTAATAAAAATAAAAAAAAAGAAAAAAATTAAAGAATAAAAAAAAAGAAAAAAGATGTGAATTCTAAAATGTAGATAAAAAAATGTATCATAGTAGAATAGGTAAAGATTTAATTTTAAAAAATATGTACTTCCTTGAGCAAAATGTTAAGCTGGCGAATGGACATAGTATCCGCAGCCAAGGTAAACCAAATCACACACATATATTTACCATTATAATTTTTGGTTGTTTACTTACCTTAGAATATTCACAAATTTGCACAAAACCAATATCTTCCTTCTTGAAATAATTCCTAACTCGCACGAAATCAAAATAACTTGGAATATATATTAAAGTATGTTTCATAAGACTTTCTTTTTGTTGTGGTAAAATCTTGTTAACAAAAAAATCAAATCGGGCATCGATAGCATCGGCGGCGTTCTGACAGTCGAATCTTTGAAAAACATGTGGAATTTGAACTACTACATGACTGATACAACCAAGCTCAATAGGGTTGACTACTTTTACTTTTCCTGCATAGTTGTGACATTTTTTGTTGAAAATCGCGTTGATTTCTGGTAAATTATTAGAAGAAAAGATTAGCGTTTGCCGGTAGTATTTGGCCCAGCCATTCAAACTCCAGGTTCTAACCCTAAAAAATCACATATTTAAATTGAGAATGTTTATATATAGTTATTGATTCAAACCTTGAAAAATCTGTTCCATGTGAATCTTTTGGTTGCATATGAATATGATTCAATATATGTATTATGTGATCCCAATTCTGCATTAAGAAAATATCAGTTTGATCAATAATTAATAGTTCAATTGAAGCAAGAAAGTCGTAATTCCTTTCAGACTCTCCTTCTGCTCCAATTATTGTTCTCAGACCAAGTGGTGATGCCACTATTATGTCAGATGAGTAGAAATCTGCATAAAGCTAAAAAATAACAAGAGTTAAATATGAGTAATGCTAGAGAAATAAATATTTTTTACCTTCAAACTCTTTTTTGTAACAGTAATGCCAATTTTAAAATCATCACTTGTATTACCCTGAAACAATTGTTCATAGTCTTCAGGTTTGGGATTCTTTTTAGGTAAAAACAATTCATTTCCTGTATAATCTTCAATAAACCTATTTTTGTTCATAACATTTCCTTTATCTTCTGATATCATTAAGTTAATGATCATTTGTATTGTTTTGTATGCAGCATATTTAAAAGGTAATATTATTAGGACCTAAAACACAAGCATAAAAGAAAATATTACAGAATAAAAATATAAGATGTTTCACTCCAGGGCGGTTTGATTCAAGTTGCTGTCCCAAACGGACGCCGCACTCATAAATTATGTTTACGACTCGCTATTGTTGTCAATAACGAGACCGGTAGATACCAGAGAAGTTCGAAAAGCTTATTTTATTTTAAGCTATACAGGGGTAATTAGAGATATATATTCAAATTAATAGGATTCTTTATCACAAAGGTTTATTTTTAAATGTTAATTATTTCGAAAAATGTTCGGGATATGAATTTGAAAAGGTAAGTAAAAAATAAACTTGAATTTTTAAAATGAATCAATTCACAGTTTTTATCCTGCATCTTAGTAATTTTGTGATACTTATTGATAATCTAGCAGATATTTATCACACATTCAATTAAATATACTCATTAGCCACCAGAATAATAGGGCCACTAAATCTTAAATTTTGATCTTTAAATAACGCGTATTTTTTGGATTGACAAGGTTAAAACAGTAAAAAGAGAAGCAGCTGCAGGATACCTTTATTAAAAATTTTTATAAATGTTGTAAAATACTAAGTTTGGAGTTTGGTTTATGTGTTAAATTTAATCTATTGTTTGTCAAATCTTTCAATATACATTTGAGAATAAAATATATACGGACTCTGGTATAGAGACTGGCATAATATTTGAAAGGAAATTGATTACATGGATGATGAAAAGAAAATTTAGTAAATTCGTTCAAAAGGAACTGACCAATTCCACTTTGGTTAGCTATAGAATTGAATTTTTGTGTTTTCTTGCTTATTGTACTTGTTTATATAATATCCTTATTATAAAAATAAATCCGTAATTTTGCTCAGCGCTCAACGGGCGACGTCCCGTATAATGTGCCAAATTAAATGCAAGTAAGGACGTAGCGACGTAGGTACTGTATCATCCAAGTCACCAGCGGCATCGGTGCTTTACGCGATAAATTCGAACGAGTGAAACATCTTATATTTTTATTCTGTAATCTTTGATAAAAGTAAGAAATATTCAGATATATTATACTTATATTGCATACTTACTTTGGGCCTGACTAAACCTTGGTCTCTAAATTCTTCAGGTACCTCATCTTTCTTGGTCAATCTTGCATTATGATGGATAACTTTAAGTCTTGTTTTCAGAATGTGATTTACAGCATGCACACAATAAACATACCTAATTTCTTCGGAGTTGTCAAAGGTTCTTCCAGGATAATAAAAGTCTTGATAATTGTTAATAATAGAAAATATTTCTTCTTGCAATTGAGTGAATTTTTCAGTATTTGTTATATTTTTGTTGACCTTCGGTAGATTATCAACAATTTGTGACTTGATATATAGTTTTTTAAAATCTGAATACTTAACATGTCTGGGAATTGTTCCCTCTGTGGCGTATGTTTTTTTTTCTGATATAGTAAATGTTCCTTCCTGTTCTACAGATACTAATTCACATTTTGGTATTTGAAAATGTAAGTTACCTAAAGCTGGCCAAGACACTGAACCATTATTTGATTTTACAGGAGTCATTTGAAGTGAATCCAGCATAGAATCATGTAAGTCATATAAAACATGTTTATTGAATGGATCTTCTTTGTCATCTATGATTTCTTCATTGCTTATATCAACATTGATATCATCAATTTGTTCATCATCCAAACTTTTGTTATCACTTTCTTTGTCTAGACTCTCACCATTATCTTTACTTTCATGGTCTTCGTTACTGTCTAATTCCTCATCAATTTCATCGTCCTGTTCTTCATTGTAGTCACTATTTTCGTCATCATCATTGTCTTTATTTGTAACTTCATTACTATCAGAGAGTATATCCTCATCACTTTCACTACTACTATCAATTGCTTTTTTGTTTTGATTATTAGAAAATGTGTTCATAAGATTGTCCAAGTCTACAGGTTCTTCTTCAGATGAAGACGTTTCTTCTTCTGCCTGTTCTTGATTCAACTTTTGCTGTTTGATTGGTGGTTCATAATTATTTTTATTTGTTATAAATTTTCTTTTAGTATTATTTTTGTTTGTATATAAACTGTATGCTTTTCTTGGTTTTATCTTTTTCTGGTTTTTCTTCATTTGCACGTGTGGGTTTTTAACAACATCTTTATATTTTACTTTGCCTCGTCGTGCCATTTTATTATTTATTTAAAATTTATAAGCAATAACAATAATCTAAAATCTAACAAAATCAAGAGCTAACTTAACCTAAAAACACCATGCAGGTTATGTTATTTTATCAAAAAGTGACACTGACAAGTGATGGACAAGTGCTCGATTACTCGATTTTGTACTTTCTACCATCTTTCTACTTTTAATCCTCGATTCAATCCACAGCACATTTAATCGAGTGATCAAGTAGATTGTTACAGCTGTTCAGTACAAAACACAACAAATTATCATTTTGTGTTTTTTTCAAGTTCATTTGCTTACTTGCAAAAAATTTGTGTATTTTGAAAAGGTAGGTTAACACATAAATAATGAATTACAATGCCAAATTATACGATTTCCATTCAGTCGTAGATGAAAAACGTTGTTTACAGGTGCATTTTAGAAATGGGGCCAATTTTATATCATTTCCCAATGAGTGGACCATCTAGAGGAGCATATTTAGCTGCAAAAGCTGCAGGAGTTAATGTTGACTTACAAATTGTAGACCTAATTAAAAAAGAACAGTACAGTGAAGAATTTGTTAAGGTCAGAAATATACATTTTTAAGAATCCACTATACTATGTAGGTTAGGTATTACACTGTATTTAAATGCAAAAGGTATTAAATAACTTACTTAAATTTATATTTTGCAGATTAATCCCCAACACACAGTGCCTACATTAGTTGATGGAGATTTTGCTGTTTGGGATAGTCATGCTATAGCGGGATATTTAGCAACAGTTTATGGAAAGGATGAAAATTTGTATCCAAAAGATCCACAAAAGAAAGCTCTTGTAGATCAAAGGCTATATTTTGATAGTAGTACTCTTTATCCACGAATTAGACAAATATGTGTAAGTGCAAGTATACCCACTGAGTTGTAACTTTATATACTTGGATCAAATTGTTCATCATTATTTGTTGAAAAATTCATATCTGTTAAGGTTTAATGGTGAATCATTAAATGTTACATTTGTAGTTCCCAATTTTATTTATGGGGGAAGACCAAATCTATGATGAACATAAACTTCCGTTGGAAGAAGCTTTGGGATTCTTAGATGTATTCCTAGAAGGAAATGACTTTGTAACTGGCAAACATCTAACAATTGCTGATTGTTCATTAATTGCGTCAGTTTCAAGTATAGTGGTAAATAGATTTTTATGTTACATTAAAAATACTAAAAATTATCATTCTTGTAAAATAATTTAATGTATTTTTTTGTACAGGCAGTAGGATGGGATATAAGTGCATATTCTAATGTTGTTAACTGGGCATCAAGGTGTGCTTTAGCGATTCCAGACTTTGAGGAAGCAAATCAAAAGGGGGCAAATATTTATGGCAAAGCAGTTCGAAGTAAACTTGCTCCAGGACAACTTTAAATTATACATTGTTTTATTATAATATGGCATTTTAAATGGGGGAAAAGGCGATTTTTTATTTATTCATTTTTTATGTAATTTTTTAAAACAAAGAAATTGAATATGTGGGATATTTTTATTTTTGTATACAGATAAATACTCTAAGTAGAATTGCAGTGCAGTTACTAGCGGATTTTTTACATTTCATGGAACCTGTTTTGTATATAGAGACCCGGACCGAACTGTTATTAACGGAAAATCGGACCAAACCGAAATAATAATGACGTGTTTTTGGTTTTTTTCAATTCTTGTGCCTTTTTCATATGCAAATCTAAAATCTATCCAAATAATTGGGAAAAGTAGAATTCGATAGATGGTGCTCTGAAATGTTAATGTCATCTTAGCAATGAGTAAAACAAATCAGCTGCCGTATTTGATATTTAAGTGGTTTTATTTTGCTGTTTTAGTTATTTTCAGTGTGTGTTTTGTAAAACTTTTCCTTTTTCTTTCATTGTGCTTTAGTATTTTGTGTTGTTAAACTAAATTTTGACTTCTAATATTTTTATTTTTGGAGTAATAGGTATGGTTGATATTTGTGAAAAGTACAACAAGCGTTCAAACAACTGTTGTTTTAGGTCTGATTTCGTGTTTTTATTTTATTTTTGATATAGTCATATCTACAAAAGTTGCAGGGAAGGTACGTTTGTATTGAGTAATATTTTAAATCTTTAATACCGACTTATTTTCTCTTTGATCTGCAATGAAAACAAAAATAGAATAACATAACCTCTTCCATAATATCTCTGATTATATAAGAATATTACCTCAGAAATAATGACAGTTGAGTTAAATAGAAAAACACAATTTTAAACTTGTCACTAACACAAAATTAAACAAATAAAGTACGAATTTACGGTAATTACGTTGACATGAATATAATACAAAAACAATGAAAAACTAATTATTTTTCTCGTTGCGACAGTTACAATTTATTCCGCCAGAGGAGGAGTTCGGTCTAAGGTCAGTGTGGCCAACAAAAAGTGGTTTTTCTGACAAGAATGACAGTTAATGTCTACCCTTTAAAACATGAGATTTTTGCATGTTTTTTATCATTGCGATGTTTTAAGGGGTAGACATTAACTGTCATTCTTGTCAGAAAAACCACTTTTTGTTGGCCACACTGACCTTAGACTGAACTCCTCTATTGTGTATCCTCAGAGTGACTGTCATTAGTGTCAACTTGTCAGCTGGTGGACATGTCCTATTGTTTATACGTGCGGTATTTGTGAGACTATTTTTAGTGAAATTCAAGGACATTCATGTCATGTGTCATGACGGATATGGACGCTGAAGTTTGACGCCCTTATATTTAACGCTGCATTTATTTAAGATCGGTTGAAATTAAACTAAATGACCTCATTGGACGCTCCAAGCCAGCGTCATCATGAAAATACACCTTCAGTCTACACTTGTATTTTCTTCATATTCATACCAGTTTTGCGCAAGACTAAAACGGTGTCATTCGGTCTGTTCAAAAATTCACTCTGTCGCAAATCATTTAAAATATTTTGAGTGATGATTTCAAAAAAATACATTGTAGTGCTACTAATCATTTTAACAGGTAAGTATTAAAATATTAAATAATTTTTTATTCTTTGCGACCTATTATACACAACTCTTGAAATGTTTGGGTTGTTCTAAAGCTATTTATTTTTTCAAAGATGTTTAAAAGCAAAGTTTTCATTAATCAACTAGGTATAATCTTCATAATTATCGGTATATATAACACTTATTTTTATTTTAAATATGCAAAATCGTAAAAATATTTTCAAACTTCGTTATTGATTAGTTTATATTTAAGCGTGCGACTTGTTGATTTTAAATTATTTACACATGAATATCCTTCCACAAGCTCTTTACAGGTGAACGAACGTTTGGTTTATTCCGTAGGAAATAATGTAACTACACTGTTTTTGTTTTTTAAAATAAAATTCTTAAATCCGGGAAGTATTTTTAATAATCCAGAAAAATATAATTTATTATCGTCTAGGTTCTTCTCTCCGTTGAAGCTCTTCAAATTCAAATATACCTTCATCATCAGTTGAGCTCGAGTCTTCAATGCTTAATTCTTCAATCTCATCAGCTTCTAAAATGAAAAACATTTTTGCGATCAATAAAAGTGAGGTTAGAATCGATTGCCATTTAAAAACTTGAGGTAGTACTATAGGGCATGTCCACGTGATGTCACAAACTAGCCTGGTGGTAAAACAATAAACAAAGCGTTCAGAACACGTGGTACTTAATAGTGAGGTTATGCTGATTTATAAAATGATAGATCGTTTTTGAGTTTAGTTGGTTTTGCTTCAGTGTACTTTTAAAGATATTTTAATTGTTGGGCTTGCATATTTAATAAGATTTAATATAGGTTAATAATTGTTTGTTGTTTGATAATTTTTCATCGTGTCAATTGTTTTACCACCAAGGTATTGTCAACTGTCAACTGTCGTGGTCATGCCCTATTCCTATTATCCAATTTGACATGAATTACTTAGGATAACCTCACATTTTGTTCACAATAATGTGACATTTGGTTACAGATTTCGCCATGGCCTTTGACCAATGATGATTCAAATTCTAGACTTGCATTGATCCCTCATTGGACATGACACCTGCGAGCAATATAATACATATGTCACATAATTGTCAATTAGTTCGAAAAGTCTGAAGACTACCCTTTATCGGAACATTAATATATTTGGAACACGACTGTTGACTACGTTTTCGGAACACACCCTTTAGTAACTTTAAGTGGTGTATATGAGGTTTCTTAAAATGAACCTCCTAGTTTAAAAACATGGTATAGTGAAATTTACCTGAAGATTCCTCACTGCTGCTAGCTTTTTCTTCTACACTTGTTAGAGATGATGCAGTTTGTACTAAACCATCCAAACATCTTCGCCAGTATTGGGCACAATTCATAGCTTCAGTTAAAGCTGCTAGCGTTTGGTGGGCTGTCACAACATTCTTAATGAGATGATCCTTTAAAATAAGGTTTAAATATTGGAAATGAACGTGAACAAATATTATGTAACCTACCTGCAAACATTTAGGACAACAAAATACTTTTTTATTTCGAAAGTTTTCGATAATTCCATCTGACAGCTCCTTGACGTGCGCACTGTATTGTCTCCAAGCCACTATTTTTGCTTCTGTTTCCTTTACGAACTTTCTCCACTCTGACTTGTACAAAACTTGTCGTTTACCGTCAGGACATTTAGCCTCACCTCTGACGATATTTGCAAATTCTCTAACTTTTCGTATTACTTCGTGCATCCACTTGGTCCACATATGAGCGTTATGAATAACTTCGAGGAGCCAGACTGCCCATATTTTCAATGATAGACAGCAAATGGCATCCGGATTATGTTCATAAACTTTTGGTGGTTTATGGCCACGAATATATTCTCCCTGGAATAATAAATTACAAGATTTGAATCTATATTTCCTACAATGTTTAACCAGACTACTACTACACATTTACTTAACTATGATTGGTTGCATCGTGCAGATATCCCAACCCCGTTTAACTTAAAAGTGTAATTCAATGTCCTTCGTGGCATATAGCCAGGGAAGTAGTTGTTGCCTCTTAGTCAATGGTCTATGATATTTGAAAAGTGGCATCTTCTCTTCTTTCCATATTTCGTTAACTAATTTGAATAAAATTTCTTTGAGCATGGTTCCTCCTTTTTTAATTAATACCCCATTAATTTCATCGACTCCAGCCGCTTTATTATCTTTTAACTTTTCTATTGCTTCGTTGAATTCCTCATATCGTGGCTCTTCATCTACATCTTTCTCCTCCAGCTCCATGTCTTCTTTATTTTTGATGCACATAGTCTGGTGCTCTGCAGTCAGTAAGTTTTTAAAATGACTCTCCCATTTTTCCAGTTCCATTTTTGCTACATTGGCTGTTTTCCTTCTACTTTTTATATTTGTAAATAGCTTAGAATTGTCTTTGTTATTTAGCTCAATTTCTTCTATTTTTTGCATTATCCATTGATTTTTTCTCCGTTTTATTATCTTTGCTGCCTCCTTCCTTAATTTTTTGTAAATTTCATAATCTTGCTCAGTCCCTGATCCTATCCATCGTTGTCGGGCTTTTGTTTTACTATTAATTATATTTCCACAATCTTCGTCAAACCAGTCATTTATCTTTGTATTTTCTCGTTGTCCAATCGTTTTTTTGTGCAGCATTTTTAATACTGTTTTTTATACAGTCCCAATTTTCTTCTATATCTTTCCTTCTTGTATTTCTCTAATTCCTTCATTCACTTCCTCCTCATATTTTCTCCTAATCTTTTCATTTTTCAGTTGTTTTAGGTTCCACTTCTTCCTACCTCTTCTTTGCTTGTTATATTTTATTTCTAAATTCAGTTTTGCCAAGACCAAGAAGTGGTCAGTATCGGCATCTGCTCCTCTAAATGATCTCACGTCTTTGATAATATTTATTCTTTTTTTGGAGATTAGTACGTGATCTATTTGGTTTCCCGTGTTTCTTCCAGGTATCATCCATGTAATTTTGTGTTCTTTCTTATGTTTGTGTCTTGTACTTACAATGTACATATTTTGATCTTCTGCTAGGTTGCATAGCCTTATACCATTGTCATTCGTGATTTCATGGATTGTATGCTTCCCTGCCACACCACTTACGAATTCTTCCTTTCCTATTTGAGCATTAAAGTCACCAAGTATAATAAGTGTATCGTGCCTAGGAATTTTTTCACATACTTCCTCTAGTTTATCGTAAAACTCCTGCTTTTCTTCTTCTTCAACTTCTTCAGTTGGGGCATATGTATTTACTAAGGAGACATTTGCTTTACCTCCTTTTATTCTTATATAAGATAATCTACCTCCGAGGCTATTAAATTTTAACAACTCGTTTCTGATCGTCTTGTCGATCATAAATCCCGTTCCTTTATGTCCTTGTTTTTGTTCCCCTCCATAGAGAAATGTATAGTCCTTTTTGTCGATCGTACCTTCTCCTTTCCATCGTATTTATTATATATTAGAAATGTTGAGGAAGCTTCTAAGATCAAGAATATATAATTACAAAATTAATTAATTTACATACATTTTTGGATTCAATGATTTTTTGTATTATAAGCGAAATTAGCAATTTTTACATACTTAATTTACCGAATTTTTTCCGGATAAACCATTGATCGGACAAAAAAACGCAAGAGACCTTTTTTATTGAAAAACACTTCTCCTACACGGTAGTGTTTTTTATTTTTTTCCACCTTCCTCCCAGCGTAAAATATTGAAGAGTTTTTTTATTTTTTTTATAATTTGGGAAATCGATAGACTGGTTAATTTTTTTTTATATTAATCTACATACTTTAAGGTATTGCTAATTACTTGTACTTTTGGTATAAAATGACCTACAAGGCGCTAGAATAGTATAAAACTAGTAAGTAACTTAATTATTTTTGTTAAATATACTTAACCTCCTCTATTTCTGGTTTGGCTACTTCTAATTTTTCATAAATGATATCTGCCTCTCCCTGTTCGAACATCTCTTCTTCTGGTGCTACAAATCCTGCTACAGAGATTTATTATTCATTATTTCAAAATTTACGTTAATTCCGATAAACATTTTTAACAAAATATCAATTCCTCTAAACAATTTTGATCAGTTTTTATTACCTCCTATATCTTCGTCAACAGTTACTGGTTCCCAGCCTTCGCCTTGTTCTAGTTTGTCTGTTGATTCCAAATCTTAAAGATTATTGACCAAAATAAATTTCATTTTAGTGGCCGTATGTTATTGTAAAAAGTCTACCTCGGCCTCGGATACCGCTAGGTATTATTTACTACTCACCTGCATCAACTTGATCGGTTTTATCCAGCTCAATATCTGGAAAAAAATCAACTATAAAATGTTCCTTCAATTTATATTTGCACTATTCTACGTATTCATTTATAGTAGATCTGTTTCAAGATGTGAAAAATCAAATTTTAGGCAAAATATAACTTGCGTACCTGTATCTTCACCTTGCATATTTTCCAGCTCAGACACTGAAAAAAAAAAAGAAAATAATAAAAATCAGAACGTTGTTTCAGGCTTTTCCATATAAACTATAGAAAATTTTAAAGTAAGATATAATTTGCTTACCTCCAAATTCTCCTTCCTCACCTATTTCTCCACCTTGGAGAATCTTATCCAACTCATTTTCTGAAAAACAGAAACAAACCAATGTACTTTTCAAACCAAATTTTGATATCAAAATTGCCTGTACCCATATGTAATACAGAAGCAATGGAATCAAATTGTAAAGATATATGATGGTGTGTGTCATCGATTGTTGATGTCCTTCTTACACATTACGTTGGAAGAAATGAAAAAAAGGCAGGACTGTAATTAATCCTAACCAAGATATCACAATAATGAACCGTTCAAATGTATTACAAACGTTAACCCTAATCTTTGAAAAATTTGATTGGTTGATGTTTAGATTACGCGCAAGTGCGACTTATCAATCGGGAGAAACTATATCATTCAAAATAGGATGCAGGATGCTTTTAGGGTTAGCTATATGTCAAAATAGCAAATAAAATAAACGACATACCGAAAACACCGGATATACGTCACAAACGATGACGCACACCAAGAAGGCTATTGAATGAATTATTTTAAAATATAATTCTATTCACAAATTTATTAAGGCAGAGATATTACTGAGCCACAACCATAGAAGAATTTCCCTTGGGGATATAGAAATTCAAAAAAAAAAATTGGCGCCCAACGTGGGGCATAACAATTATTTTTTATTGTTAAAAGAGAACTTGTGTTAATATTTACCTCCATAACCAGCTTTTTTTAATTCTTCCAATAAAGCACATGCATATTCGTGTATAGCTTTCAATGTCTTTTCATTCACTTCATCCGGCGCAACGTCGGTAAGCCACTCAATCATAGCTTCTTCCAATTTGGATTTCTTCGGACCATCTTCTTCTATCGTGATTTCTTTCATTTTGTTCAAAATTTGTTCATACGTATATCCCGGGAATTTTCCAACCTAAAAATTGGTGGCTGTTTGTTCCAACACCTTAACAAGTATTCGAAAATATTTTTGATACTTTTGTTTCTGTTTGTTACTAACCTCATTGGCCAAATAATCTTCCGGACTGCGTTCTTCGTATATCTGTATAAGTTGTCTCAATAAATCGGCATCAATTCCATCTTCTATAATTTTTAGGAAAATATAAAAATGATTTAAAAATATTTAAAACTAGTGGCAATTTCTTTACTTACCATTCAAAACCAGCAGCAGTATATTGTAAGTAAGTCAAGGAATAGGCGACAGTTGAAATGAATAATTAGGTTATTTTTGTCCAAAGAGTTTGATAATATCGCATTTTATTATAATACTTATGTATTTATTGAAAAATTTTAATTCTAAATTGTATTCCCACCTGTTTCCTCGTCCTCTCCTTCTCTCCTTCCCTTTTTCTTCTTTTTCCTTTTATCTTTGGCTGTATCATGTCTATCTTCACCAAACCCATCTTCATATTCATCTCCTTCCATATCTTCTTCTCCAAGTTCATATTCTTCATCAAGCTGTCCTCCTATATCTTCTTCCGCTAAATTTTCTTCAGTTCTCTTTGGTTTTTTAGTTTTCGTAGGTTTTTTAGTTTTCGTAGGTTTTTTAGTTTTCGTAGGTTCTTTAATTCCTTTTTCCAGTTCAGCCTGTATTTCTGAGGATAATTCGGTTGAAAATTGGTTGACTCAAACTCAGAGTAGAAATTAGTAATCACAAATATTGATATTATTAATATTATTAATAAAAATTGTGATTACTAGTTTCAGTATACATTGTAATATTCCAAATTACCATCATCTCCATAATCTTCTTCACCAAAATCTTCTCCGAAATCTTCCTCATATCCAATTTCCTCTCCTTCTTCGCGTATAAATATTTCTTCTTTCGTTTCCTCTTCTTCGCTTTCTTCTGCTTCTTCTTCCATTTCTTCTTCTCCTTCTAAAGTAGATATCGATATTGGTGGAATGTCTCCGTCGCTTTCAACTCCTTGTACATCCACAAATTTAGTGAGTGTATCCATCCATACGGCCAGTTTATCGCTTGTCTATTCAATAGATCGGGACAGATATTGAAAATAATCGACTCATTTTAAGGTTTAAACAATAATATGTTATAATGGAGTCAGGTAATCTGGACCTATGTTAATACTCTGGTACTCTGGCTCTAAATTAATCCGACCAGTAATTTCGCCCCCGTAATGAAAATAAAATTAAATGTTTTTCTTATAATTGAGGTAAGGCAGGTACTTGATAAAAATAACAACCCCTTGAATTGTCAGATTTGTAATCATTTATCGAAGTGAAAAGAAAAAATTGAAAACTACAGACGAAACTTGTTGGAAATGTATCAACAGAAAGTGCAAAGCATGTGTTTATACACTCGGTGAATGTAGTGCAATTTGTGTAACCAAATCTTCGTCCGAACACTGCCTTCCTGCAGATATTTCTACCTTTAATAGGCAAATAGTTTCTGCTTCGTGCAGAAGAAAAGCTGATGAAGATGTTTCCGAAAAAACATCAAAAATTATTCGCTCAGCATTGAAAGAAAATCTACCAGCAACTTTGACAACTCAAGATATTGAGTACATAAGAAAAAATATGTATAATAGTCGACGTAAGTTAATACCCGCTTTTCCCACTTTTATGTATGAGAATAAATATTTCTATTTCTATTTCTATTAACGACGTTCATCAAGTATTGAATTCGATCAACGTAAGAACTTCTCAAGACGAGCAATATCTATTTATCAATTGCTTGCCAAGCAATATTATTGTTTTTACGTGCACCACAAATCTCGAAGCTCTGGAAAAATCAGAACGCATCTACGTTGACGGTACATTTGATTTCTTTACCAAATATTTTTGTCAAATGTTTACTATTCATGGTTTTTTAAGCGGACATTACATACCACTGTTGGTTTGTCTTTTACCAAACAAGACATCCGAGACGTAGAAAAAACTATTTCTAATGATTCTGGATAAGTGTTCCGAAATCAATATTGTTTTAGCAATCAATCAAGCTGTGTGTGATTTTGAGATGTGTATTCGTAAAGCGGTTCGGGAAGTGTGGTCTTTCGCCGAAATAATTAGTTGTCGGTTCCATCTTGCCCAGGCATGGTTTCGAAAAATTAAATCAATTGGCCTACTTTCGGAATACAATGACGCGAACAGTGATATAGGCCGTTGGGTACGTTCAACTTTTGGTCTAACATTGCCTTCGAATTAAATGAAAACAGACAGGACGATACAAGGTTGGAAAAGTATTCAGATTATTTGATCGAAAACTATATTGATGACCAATCTCATTTTCCGCCGACAATAATGTGGGCCAAAAATTCAGCAGATCTAACTCGGACAACAAATGAGTGCGAATCTTTTCATCGAACTTTCAATGACTCTTTCTACAAAGCACATCCTAATTTAATAACATTTCTTGAAAAATTGTATGAATTTCAAATTGAAACTTATGTTAAATTGCAAAGTTTACATTTAAAACCTAAAGTTAGAGTCGTTGGTGTTAGAAATCGCCAGAAATTTATTGAAAATATCATTGAGAGATAACAAAGCGGTGAGATAGACAGACTTTATTTTCTAGCATGTGTATCATTCAAATGTATCAAATTTTGACATTTGCATCGTTTAATAACATTTATTAAATAGTAGTAAATAAAAACTAAATAAAATTTTTGTTTTATTTCTCTCTATTATTTAGATACTAGTCTTTGCGTTATACTTGTCAAAGTACCCCTTAAGTACTTAGCGTACTTACACAACTTAGAGAAACAGGGTGTTCATTTCAGGACTTCCCACCCTAATTTTCTCGAAATGTGTGTATTTAAAAACAAATCGAAGGGGACAACTTTTTATCATAAAGGCAACGCGTCCCCTTTCACCCCCCGACAGGGGAAGTTGGCAACTTCAAAATCTTAAATGGGAAGGGGTATCGAGTTATATCTTATTTTAAAGGTCTTTTTAATCTCTACACGTCGGCTTTTGTTTTTTTTTTCAATTGATCGATTCGTTGTCGAAATATTTAGGAAAATATGTTTGTTGCTTCGCACCATTACAATAAAAAATGCAATTGTTTGTTTTGTTATTCCTTTCAACTTTTTTGTATAAGAAAATGCAAAAAAAAATGTTTTTGATAGAGAAAATAAAAGACACGATACCTATTGAATTGTTTACCATACTTACCAGTTGTGTGAATGGTTAAACAATGTATTTCCCGGTAAATGGATAGTGCGAAGAGGACCTATAGAGAGGCCAGCTAGGTTCCCAGATCTACCACCATGTGATTTTTTTCTATGGGACATTTAAAATCAGTTGTTTACACACCCCGCCACAAAATATAGAAGACCTTCGACAAAGGATTACTGCAGAATGTTGAGCAATTCGAACAGAAGTGTTTGAAAATGTGCGTCACGAATTTGAACAGCGGTTATACCATTGTTTGGCCAACAATGGGCAACATTTTGAGCAATTATTAAATTGGAAATCTGTGTACAATATTGTAAAAGGAATGAGAATAAACAGTTGCAGTTTTTATTTTAATGGTACGAAGCAGCATATAGATTTTACTAAATATCTCGACAACGAATCGATCAATTAAAAAAAACAAAAACCGACGTGTAGAGATTAAAAAGACCTTTAAAATGAGGTATAGCTCGATACCTCTTTCCGCTTAAGATTTTTAAGTTGGCAGCTCCCCCTTACGGGGGGTGAAAGGTGGCGCGTTACCTCTATGATAAAAAGTTGTTCCCTTCGATATATTTGTTGACGTGTCCCAGGATTTTTTTTAAAATACACACATTTCGAGAAAATTGGGATGGGAAGTCCTGAAATGAGCACCCTGTATAGGTATATGTTTATTCTATAGGGACCAGATTACTTGTACGGGATATTATACAATAAATATTTGGATTGTTATTATGCGTTCTAACTCAAATTACTGATATGCCAATTATGTGACGATATACGAACCTCTATAATACATCTCTTGAACGAACATTTGGTAGACCTGGGAGGTTTTGCTATGACAAATTTCTTATCCAGTACATTTAAAATTTCATCGGATAAAAGTAGCTGCTTATAATTTAACGAGAACAATGGTTCTTCTTTGAGAAAGTTCATAATTGCTTTCACTGTCGCTGTTACATTGTCTTCGATCCACGCGTGTTTGCCCCTTTCTCTTTCCATTAATTTTTTTTGTGTCAAACGTTTTTTCTTTCTAGCCGACTTCTTTTCCATTTTTTCCATTTTTCTGTAATAGTAATCGGCGTCTCTTAGTTCTAAATTTTGATCGGCGTGAAGGATTTGTTGGAATCTTAGTAACACCTCTGCCGGAAGGGAATTTTGATAGTCGTTCCAATTGCACAAAACTCTTCGTTTATGAGGTATTGCCAATTGAACGAATCTCGGAGGACAAGGTGACATATCGCATTTTTTAACTTTTCTAGGTTGGGCTAAAGGTTCTTGGTATCTTATAACAGGCGTTGCTAACCAGTTCATGTATTCTTCTTGAGTCATTATAGTCTTTTCTAGCACTGTCAATTTTTTCGGCTTTGGTAGTGAATTATCCTCACAATCTAAATATATTGTTTTTATTATATTATTTTCCCTCCTCCCTTTTTAAGGGGGCAACTAATTGATTTTTTAAATAATCTAAACAAACTTACACCTTTTCTTTTTATTTCTGCTATTTTGTTTTGCTCTACAAACTTCAAAGGACAGTTCAACAGGTCGTCCTTTAGGAGTTATCGGCTTCCGGGCAGATTTATTTGTTTGTGTCCTATACTTCGATCCAAACTCTAATTCCTCTTGTATTAGTATGCTTGTGGTATATTTTTCCCCTCCTGCTAGCTGCACAAAACTCTCTATCTTTATTTGACTTTGGTATTTTGAATGATTTTCACAAATATCATCGTCTAACGTTACAGGATTCTCCGCCATTTTTATCTATATTTACAAGCACCAATATACCAAGAATTTTTAACACATGTCACTATATCTTTGACAGTTTAAGTTTTGAGGTTCTTTAGACTTCTATGATGAAATCTAGTGATGTTAATAAGTAAAAAAATCATTCAAAATAATCTCCAAACGAAGTTTCCCGCTAAAATGAACACACATCCATTAAATCTTTTATAAGCAGCATGGGCTAAAATCTTCATTTTCCTTTATTAACCATCACTTCACAGCAAATACGTCAACTGACTACTTGTTGTGAGTAATTGAGGCTATTATAATAGAAAAGAAGAAGAAATATAGATTTTATTTGGACGCGGCAAAATGTTTACTAAGTAAGTATTTTAAGACAAGTCGTAAAGACACTAAAAGTAGTTTATCGCCACTGAAATAAGCAAGGGGAACTTTATTGCAGTTGAACCGGAAATTATATTTTCACATCTATAGGAAACAAAGTAGTAGAAGTTTTATTTTTAAAAATAGGTCTTAAATATAATGGCGTAATCAATAAATATTTTTAAACATTTTTATGCGATATTACCAAACTCTTAATGTTCATTTGCTGTCTAAGTATTCTTTCTCTTTATATTGCGAGTAATTTTGTCACATGTGACATATCGTGAGATTGAGGCTACATAAATTGTCCACGCTAAATCACGCATGATAGCTCAGAAAATATAATTGCGGTGTTGGTATCAAATTTGAAATGACTTAATGTCTGCCAAATTCACGCATTCATATACTCTTACCTCGAATAATCATTTCTGTAACTACTTCCGAAAACATCATATCTTCACCCATTTGTGAACGAAAATCTTCATCAAATGCACCATCTGAAACCAATTAAAATCGGAAATTTAAAATGACTTTTTAACTGAATACTCAACATATCGGTGGCCAAGAACTTTTGGCAAGTCACCATTTCATTTATGTTATTTTGTTACTAGTTATGTCAAATGTCAGTTATATTTATTTTTCTTGATATTCGTTTAATTTTGTATGTCCATTTTCTATTATATTTTTGTAGCATTTCTAGTTAGTTGTATCTTTATTCTTCTAATTACTTTTTCCACTGACATAACTAGTGACAGATAACAGAAATGGAATTGTGACATGCCTAGAGTTCCCAGAATTATTGGCCACCGATATGTTGAGTATTCAGCTAAAAAGTCATTTTAAATTCCAAGATATACGCTTCGGGGATGTATTCATTAGACACTTTTAGCTGGTTTTTACACGTATCCGTATCCGTATTGAAGTTAAGTTGACGTAAAGAAATTGTCAAGAAAGCCTTTTTAGCAGAAAACGTATCGCTTCGTTCTGTTTCTAATTGTATAACCTCAAAGTTTTTTATTTTACCTTTTTATATTTTTGTAAAACGTAAAATGGGGGCGTTATCAAATAATCCATTGCTGCTAGACGAAGAAGATGATGTAATATAGCACAAATAGCACGGAATACTGACTTTGGTCGGGATACGGATACGTTTAAGTATACGGAGTAGGGTACGTAACAATACGTTCAACGCATCGTATCGGCTGAGACGGAACGGGTCTACACATGCGCAGTTCGTTACGTATACGGATACGTGAGAAATTTAAGACAAGCTAAAAGTCGCTATTATTTTAATAAAGCAATATAGATGTTCGCAATGATAAAAAACATGCAAAAATCTTATGTTTTGAAGGGTAAACCCTAACTGTCATTCTTGTCAGAAAAAAACACTTTTGTTGGCCTTACTAACCTTGGACTGAACTCCTTTATTCGACCACAAACAATATAGTTGAGTAAGTTGGTAATTCTGGAGCCGTTATGCCCGGTTTTTATAAGCTCGGGTTACCCCTGCCCCGAGAGTTAACCCTGTGACTGGTGGATGACGCAACGTTTTATAAAGTGGGGTTAGAGTTAACCCTGCCCCACCATTTGGCTCGGGTTAACTATCGAGTTAGCGGTTGTAATGCGCAAAATGCTAAAATGTGAAGAACTGGAAGGTTATGTTAAAAACATAGATATGATATATATAAATAATATCATACCCGATATATATTTTCAATGTAGGCATGGATGAAGTAAGAGATCTATTCGAAATTTTTGATGACTTCCTAACAGATGATGAGGAAGATATTATTCAAATGGTTGAGGCACCCCCAGAACCTAGGGTTTTTAGAAATAGAAATGCATAGAAATTCAAACTCCTTCTATTGATACTGGCAAAATCCATTTTTAAATTTAGTAATTTCAATTTTCCATATATAGTAATAATACTAACTCTAACCAAGAATCTACAATCGACAACATTTAAAACCACTGAAGGACTAAGACAAGGAGGCAGTTTAAGCCCAACATTATTCATTATGTATTAGGACGAAATAATAAAGAAATGTAAGAGGGAAAACAAAAAATACAACATAGGACACATGGATCTTAACAAGGTAGAAGTTTCAGAAGGGGCATTTGCTGACGATATAGTTATCTTTGCAAAAACTAAAGAAGATCTGAAACACAATATTGAAACATGGAATATTATCTTGAAAGAAAACGGGATGGTTATGAATAAAAACAAAACAAAAGTTATGGTTATAGGAGAAGGGAAAGAAGAAATAGATATAGAAATAGGACAAGCTATAGAACAAGTGACAACATTTCAATACTTGGGAATAACAATCGATCAAAATGGAACACAAGAAGCAGAAATCAATAAAAGAATAGAAAAAACAATGAAACTCTACTATGCGATGAACAAAAAATTCATAAACAATAAAGGAATATCGACCAATACCAAGATAAAAATATTTAAAGCAATATTTAGGCCAATATTAACTTATGGATGCGAAACGTGGATGCTAAACCAAACACAGAAAAGTAGAATACAGGCAGTTGAAATGAAATACTTGAGAAGAGTCCGAGGCGTTACAAAAAAAGACAAAATTAGGAATACAGATATAAGAAGTCATCTAAAAATAGAGTCAATCCTAGAATTTATAGAATACAGACAACTGGGATGGTGGGGGCATTTACAAAGAATGGAAAACACAAGACAGACTAAAAGAATATGGAAAGCAAAAATACTTAAAAATAAAAGAAAAGGAAGACCTAGACAAACATGGAATAAAACTATTTCAAAAATATTGAAAAATAAAGGGAAAACATGGACATAAGCAAAAAAGATGGCGAAAACCGAAAAAATTGGAAAAGCTATATAATATCAATTTTCCACGTCACTATATAACAAAAAATGTGAGGTTATAGGTTTTGTTGTACCCGATTCATAGAAGAAAGCACTGTTTTGTGGCCCGCCAGTGATCTTTGTATTTTAACTCGAGAGTTAACCCTCGAGGTAACTCTACTTTATAAAACTGGGCATTAGAGATACTTGACACTGAACAGTGTTCAATATACATAGTTTAGAGCAGAGTGTTGAATATAATTTCAATCAGGAGAGAAGGAAAGTAGCAGATTTTCTTTTGAAATATCTTTTTCTAATTAGAAAATGAGTTTTAAAACCTTTTGGCGACAACGGTATATAATCCTCATTCTCTTCATATCCAGCTCCTGTTTCAAATTTTTCCTCTTCCTCCCCTTCTTCTTCTCCTTCATAACCAAAAGATAAATATGAAGGAAATCGTATTGGTGCAATATCTTCTTCACTTTCGACGGCTTGCACATCGACGAATTTTGTTACAGTGTCTATCCACATCGCCAACTTTTCACTGATCTATGATATAAAATGAAAACATAAGTAAATTATGAAAAATCAATAACTTAATGGTGGAAAAAGGGGTTGCGGTGTGCGGATAAGTTAAGGAAAAGACGAATAAACCAAAATTTATTAGTTGAAGGACATTGGATATGTGATAATGAAGCCGATATACAGATTGCGGAAAGTCTATTCGAGCCATGCGATTTTCACAAGTGCGACAAGGAAAATATTTGTATGCTGACAAACTCTTATAAGCTTTCATTTGTTCATTGGTGTAAAAGCTGTGTGTCAGGACCAAATACGACACTATCTGGAAATAAGTCACTGGTGGAAAGTCGACTTCTTGAGTTTCTTCAATAGGAGCAGGGCTATTCATGAGTGTATAAGGATCAATACCCTGAATAACTCTTTATCTTTCCCTTGTATCTTATGGCAATTTCTTTACAGTCACTCTCTAACGT
Source organism: Galerucella calmariensis (assembly GCA_910591675.1). Lineage (NCBI taxonomy): Eukaryota > Metazoa > Arthropoda > Insecta > Coleoptera > Chrysomelidae > Galerucella > Galerucella calmariensis. The sequence continues at coordinate 136,620 of CAJUYG010000040.1, read as the reverse complement.
CAATAGATAATCACTTTTATTGGAACAAGCCATTATTTAAACTTTAAACACGTATAATAGAAAAAAACTATTAACACAACTATGCACCTATGCAAAACGCAGGAAAATGATCTTTTGTGTGTCTACCGTCTACCAACGGCCATTTTGTATGTCAGATGGTCACGTGTTCTGGATAGCCTTATTGGATTAATGGCGGGAGATTCTGCACTACATTTAAATCGAAAAACTTGTCAGTGTCACTCACTTCACTTCAACTAAATATGTAAATATCAGAAATATAAAACTAAAAAAAAACAAGAAAACCCAGACCCAAACCCGGTTGATCAAAGTGTAACTATGTATAGAAATATTAGAAAATAAGAAATAAAAACCTAAAAAAAAAGAAAACCCAGGCCCAAACCCGGTTGATCAAAGTGTAACTATGGTCGCGTTCATCTCAACAAAGTTGATCAGGTAGCGATTTTGAAAGTGATCCATCAGTTCGTTATTCTGCTGAACGTGCTAATAAAACCATCGACATAATATGTGAAATGTCAATGAATACAACAACAACAACTCAATTTTATTTCATATATACAATTATGAAATAGGTATTACTTCTAACCATCAAAAAATGGGAGTTAATTACAATAAATTGAACTCCCCACTTTGGAGCAAACTATGAAGAGTTGAATTTCCTGACAAACTATACAATTTATTTTTTTTTATTGTGGCATATAAGTAGCAAATTTATTCAATAAAATACTAAAATACATAAAATTTACAGGGAGGGCATAAATATAAATAAATCAATTTGAGTGTACATAAATAAATTTTGCGAAAAAACCAAATGAAGCATTGGTTCAAAATGAAAATATTCAATTAACAAACTAAAAAGTTATTGACTCAAAGGTGGGATTTCGTGCCCTCTAAAATACAAACTAAAATATCTCCAAACAAAGATATTCATAATATGTTTCCAACATATGTCATGAATGACAGTTAATGCATCATCAATCGGTAACGTGTAGCGTATTTTAATTCTGATTGAAAAAATGGCGGCTGATACCACATCGCTCAATCTGATCAGTTAACAAAACACGCGTTCAGCAGGAAATTGATGATCGCTTCGGTAGCGCCACGTTGTGATGAACGCGACCTATGTATAGGAATATCAGAAAATAAGAAATAAAAAACTAAAAAAAAAAACCAAGCACCTAACCCGGTTTCGAACCTACGACCCCTGAGTTGTAAGCTCAATACCCTACCAACTGCGCTAATCAGCTCACAATCAGATACATCGAATAGAAGGTTAAAAGCTGCTTGGGCGCATGCGCACCTCAACTACTAAATTTGAGGTGGTGTATGGAGCCGTGTTGTATATTGACCCGCTCCTTACCTATTGCTTGGACTATGTAATTTAAAATTTCGTTTAACATACCTCAATTAGTGTTCTACCATATCGAGTCTTTGTATCTCGTTTGGGTTTTCTACAAATGCCCGTTCGTTCCATATAACATAATATCACGTTGGAGATCATCAGCTGTTTGTAGTTTAAGTTGAAGAGAGGTTCTTCTTTAAGAAAATTCATAATAGTTCGGGCAGTATCTGTAATATGTTCCTCTATCCAAACGTTGGATTCTTCTAATTTTCGTTTTTCCTTTTTCATCTTCATTTTTAATTTTCTACGTTTCGCTTTCTGTTTGAGTTTATCTAATTTTTTATAATAATATCGAGCATCTTTGGGCTCAATGTTTTGATCGGTTAAAAGTATTTCTTCTAAACGAAGAATAGATTCGGTGGAAAGGTAATCTTGGTATGATGTCCAAGTACTGAGTACTCTAACTTTGGTTGGTATAGCTAATTGAACAAGTCTCGGAGAACACGGTTCCGTTTCGCATGGGCATGGTTTTTTCTTCTTCTTCACTTTTGGCTCGATTATAATCCTGGGAGTTGCAAGTAGGTTGTCGTATTGGACTTGCGACATTACGCTTTTTTGTAATAGCGAAATTTTCGTTTGTGTCGGTTTTTTAGGCGTGCATTCGCTTTTTTGTTTGGGCTTTTTCTTTTTTAGTTGCTTAGCACGACATAAATCGAATGGGAGATGGAAAGGAGATGGTTTTTGGGGTATTTCCGTGACGTTTGCTTTCGCTTTCTTAATTTGTCTGAGTGTTCTTCCATGTAAAATAGAGTCTAACAGATTAAACTTTTCTTTATCATTTTCTTCGTCCGGTGAACATATTTTATCTGCCATTTCCAAAAATAGTATACCACAAATTTAGTATAGCTATTCTGACGAACCTAACCAAGATAGGTTTAGTAAACGACCATTGTCATTTTGACTTTGACATCCATTCACAAAACAGTCTAACCAGGTTAGACTGTTTTGTGCTATTAACAGCGTCACAAATTGAAAAAATGTCAAGTGGAACTATCAGATGAACTGCTACTCCTGTAGAGGCTAAAATAACTACAACACTTTTCAAAGTATCTTCATTCATTTCGTAAATTTTTGATAATAACAACAATCAACTTAGAAATAGATTGCCATTGATCTGATGATTTAAACAACAACAAACTGCGTTTTTTTATGTGCCACTGATGACCCTAACATATCGTTGCAGCGGAGACTGACGTCATTCAACCAATGGTGAATAAATGATGTAAAAAAACGTCCTTATTATATTACTTTTCAAAGAGTAAACCGTTCACTAAGAAGCAGCATCTACTTCTCGGGCTATATGCCCCGACAGAAATTGAATTACAGTTAAAAAATGTCATTTTATACATAAAATTTTTTTCGCGCGATCGATCTTTTTTGTTTATTTACAGCATCGGTTGTCAGGACGGTAGGTTGTGTTTACTGGTTTCTAAGTCCAACACGTCGGTAAGTGATTTACTTACCGTTCAGACGTCGGTAAGTAAATTACTTACCGACGTCTTAGCCCTACATACATTTAATTGGTCCTGAATAATATATTACTTCATTCATTACACAAAAGGAACAAAAAAAAATAAGATTTATATTTTTTTAATGAACAGAAGCGAACAGAACAATATAAAAAGTAATAAAAACAATTTCGCCAAAATGCAAATTATATTTTTAACTGATCGAGAAGTATAAATGTCACTTTTGACATTTCGTTCATTTCGAAGAAATTTAAATTATTTTTTTCGAAATTTATTTCAATACGATCGCGCAAAAAATGGTATAAGCATCTCGAACGTTAAGGGTAATACCTACCGGTCTCCAGCAAAATTGGAGGCATCGCTACGCTCATCCTCCAAACATTGCTGTCGACCGGTAAACAACCCTTACCGTTCTTGATACTTAATATACTAGAAAAAATTTCATTTCAGGTTTTGAAACATCAACATCAGTCCAGATAAACTCAATCAAGGTACCATTGGCGGTGAAAAATGATTCCAACGTTTCTGTTATTATGGACTGTAATTATTCTTTACGACCCGACGACACAGAACTGGTGGTGAAATGGTACTTGGATGAAGAGCTCGTTTATCAATGGATACCTCCACAGCATCCCCAGAGTTTCGGAAGATTGAGTCATAAAGTTGATTTGGATTATATTGCGTCGGATGATCCAAAAAGCGTATACAGAGCGATGAAAATCTTCAATCCAACCAATGATATTGCTGGAGAGTATAAATGTTTTGTTACAACATTTACGGATGAAGATTATTCTTTGAAAAAAATGAGTATTTTCGGTAGGATATTTCTTTATTAAATTTTTTTCTTCCAGTTTACTGTTTATCACCATTTTCTTCTATTTAATTATTCGCTTTGTCAGCTCTGTATTACCTACTACTTTCTTCAGCTCTTGCTAGCTGTTCCACCCACAAGGAAATCTCTTGAATTCTGCTAAATTTATTGGCATCCTTCAATACAGTTATCTGGTCAGGGCTGAGTACGTCTTTTTTATTTTGCTTCAATTTTAAGCCTTCAAATGATGTCTTCTTTGTAGTGACATTAGTTGACAGCTTTAGGATAGAATAAGAATAACGGTAAATATGAGCCAATTCTGGGTCATCACATAATGGTAATCTCTCTTCATGGTTGGTTAGAGAATGATGTGTGGGTTGGATTTTTTGCAGTTGGGGGCTGGTGGCGTTCCAAATACTTTCCCAGGATACCTGCATTATATTCCTAACTGTGGGCTTAAGGCCTTGCTTTATAAATGAGTTATTGCATTGTTTCAGTTCCAGAAAAACAGTTAGAAATATATAAAAGTGGTTATGATGAAAACATGGTCAATTTTACATGCATAGCTTCGGAAGTTTATCCCAAACCAAATCTGTTGCTGTTTAAAAGTTTAAAAGATAAATATACAAGGTAAGTTATTTAAAATGTAAGAAATATGAATGTAGACACCGTTTCACATAGGAAGGACCCACTTGAAGTTGCGTTGTATGCGCGAACTTGTCAAAACCAGCGTCATATTGTAAAATTGACATTTGGCGGGGTTTTTAGAAATGTAAGTTGATAGATGCGTTTGGGAATAAGCATCATTATTAGAGTGAAAACACATGAAAGGCACATAAAAATAGGACAAGGCAATCCAGATTACGTGTCCCAACGAGGTAAAAGAGAAAGGAGGGAAGTTAAGCGTGGTAGTGATTTAATCAAGTTTCGACGGAAGTCGCCATATTGAAAAGCCACATTAGTGACATTAGTCATCAATTCTTGTGTCAAGATAGATAACCTTAATATACTGAAATGTGTCAAATCGAAAATCCACGTTAAAAATAAATAAAAATAGTCATTTTCAGTATTAGAAAGGTTATTTGTGAGTATTAGTATAAATCTGAGTTGATATTATTGAGTTGTACAATAGTGTCATAAAATTTTTAAATGAGTTTGCTCAGCAATCCTTTGTCGTTACGTCATACATTGTCCAGCTTGCTCTCCCATTCATGAAATGGATGAGACGGTATTATGACGTCTTTAACATATTTCTTATCTAAGGTCGACATAAATTTTATCTGTTACTTTTTTGACATTTCAGTTGTCATATTTTGAAAACAATTCTTAGTGTGGATTTATGCAGACACGATTAACAATTATCAATTAGCAATTAACGATTAACAATTATCAATTAACAATTAGTAAAACTGCCATCGTTTATGCAGACACAATTATGAATTAGGAGAAAATAGTAAGCATGCGCAAAAGCCCGAGATTCTAGTTACAATAACCCTACATTTTATGTCTATTTGTGCATTGGAACAATTTTGAAGATGTATAGTAGAATTGAAGACTCTTTTTCTTTTATTAGTACAACTTGAAAATAAACAAATACCCAACATAACCCCAAGTCAAACGCTTTTATATGAAAAAAGTAAGGAGCTGCGTACTAGTTGCGCACTAGATAAAAATTCGGTACAATTAATTTAAGAAGTTAAAAGTTGACCAACTTCGCAATTGTTAATCGATAAATGATAATTGTTAATTGTGTGCGTAAACGGAGTCATAGTGAAATGAGTAGTTCAACTTATAATTGATAATTGTTAATTGTTAAATGCTAATTGATAATTGTTAATCGTGTCTGCATAAATCCACACTTAACATATGTCATTGATTATAATTTTGAGGTTAAGTGTAAAATAACATTCAAGTAATATGAGACATACGTAAAACAGCAGAATACGTCACCCATTATGACGTAACTGCAAAGGATGGCTGAACAAACTCTATCAATTCTCTAACAACAAAAAGTACCACCTTAAAAAGATGCATTTGAGAGTTTTTTGTTTCCCCTAATTGCCTAATTTGATATAAGCCTCTGGTTTGTTTACGGAAGTCGACCATATTGAGAAGCCACTTTAATCGATGATTCTTTAAACTGTTATGTTCTCTCCTCTCTCTTTTACCTCCATGACGTGTCCTAATATAACCGTCCAGGGCAAACAATACACAAGAGTGTATACCAAAAGTCCAAAACCTTATTTTTGTTAGCATTGGGCCATATTGAGTTTTATTTGACAGGTTGCTGGATTGCTTAGTAGATGCTGAGTATCTCTATATTAATTTTTTTTTTCAGGAAAAACTTGCCAATTGTGCATTGGGATCTGGAACGTCACAATTCTGGCCGGTTTTCGTCTTATATAACATCAACCGTTTTACAGAAATCTTTAAAAATTGGATCAGTAATATATTGTGAGCTTCGCATTCCAGACACTGGATATGTGAAGATAACCAGCTTTTTGTATTATCCAGAAGGTAAATAGTCAAACACACACCTTCCAGCTTTGTAAAAATCAATATTGTCTTTTTTCGACAACTTTCTGTTATCCCAACTATAATCAAATTTGCTGCAACAGCTTCCTCAACCTCCTAATTTATTATTTTTTGCAGAACTTTTCAAAGGATCAGGTAAGTTTAGCTTTTCCAACTCTCGCCATTTCTACACCAGTTAGCACGAATTAACTAACTCAATCACTTTGTAAACTGTTTTAATTGTTACTTCATTTGTGCTGACTGGTTTTCTTTGCAAGATTTTTTTCCTTTTCAGGCTTCAAGTGCCGACATAACTGTGAAATTGTCTTCATACTTTCACTATCCATTTGGATGAATTTAAAAATGTTTGGATAAGCAATGTGCAGCTAGTCACCAAATCAGTGAATTAACAGCCTTATCTTAACCATCATCTTTTTTAGACAATGTTAATAGAAATGATTGGACCTTTATCCAGAAACTATATTTTGAATAGGAAGGAAGCCTCCTTCAATGGTTCCTAGTATCTGTAGAGAATTTATTTTATTACTAATATAATATTTAATAGAAAATTTGATTTAACCTTTTTATAGGAGTCTATTTTAGTCCTTCTTGAGAAGGGAGCCACGATAGATAGTTCCACCATGATCCTAGGACCTGTAGACAATAATTTAGGACAAATATATTAATATTGTGGTTTGACTTCATGTTTTATTAAAGCCTTTGACTCTTGGACTTGATTCATCTATTTGCTAATATACTATTTAAGAGAAAAAAGCTTGGACCTCTCTCGAGGAAGATCTTTTTGGCCCATCTTGAGGAGGAAGACTCCATAGATGGCTCCACACGATCTGGAGACAATTTAGGACAAATATATCAATATTGTGGTTTGACTTCGTGTTTTATTAAACCCTTTGACGTGATTTATCTATTTGCTGGTATACTATTTAAGAGAAAAAAGATTAGAACTATCTCGAGAAAGGTCTTTTTGGCCCTTCTTGGGGAGGAAGACTCCATAGATGGATCCACACGATCTGGAGACAATTTAGTACAAATATATTGATATTGTGATTTGACTTCGTGTTTTATTAGACCCTTTGACTCTTGGACTTAGTTTATCTATTTGCTAATATACTATTTAAGAGAAAAAAAATTTAAGCTCTCTTGAGGAAAGTCTTTTTGGCCCTCCTTGAGGAGGAAGACTCCATAGATTGCTCCACACGATCTGGACTGTTGGACTTGATTTATCTATTTCCTAATATACTATTTAAGAGAAAAAACATTGGAACTCTCTCGAGGAAGGTCTTTTGGCCCTTCTTGGGGAGGAAGACTCCATAGATGACTCCACACGATCTGGAGACAATTTAGGACAAATATATTAATATTGTGGTTTGACTTCGTGTTTTTTTAAATCCTTTTACTCTTGAACTTGATTTATCTATTTGCTAATATACTATATAAGAGAAAAAACACTGGAACTCTCTCGAGGAAGGTCTTTTTGGTCCTTTTTGAGGGGGAAGTCTCCATAGATGGCTCCACACGATCTGGAGACAATTTATTACAAATATATTAATATTGTGGTTTGACTTCGTGTTTTATTGAACCCTTTAATTGGATTCTAACCAGATTAGATGCATGGAAGAGCTGTTGGACCTAATGTATCTATTTATTAATATACTATTTAAGAGAAACGTGATTGGAACTTTCTCCAGGAAAGTCTTTTTGGCCCTTCTTGAGTGGGGATCCTCCATAGATGGTTTAGCCATGATCCCAGCTTCCTTTGTGGGCCAGTGTTGGTATCTATAAATATGAGTAGAGCAATATTAGCCAAATATAAATAAAAATTAAGTGGTGTGGGACATTTGCAGCTTCTGTTTTGATATCATTGAGTACAGCACAATCTGTACAACAGTATTTTTAAGTACGCATTATTATAATTATAGTGAACATGGCGTTTTGCCAAGAAAATCGATTTGCAACGGCAAGAAAAAATGTGAAAGAAAAAAAATACCAAACGGATATTTCCCAACGCGATCCGCTGCTCTTTTCAAGTCGCTCATCAATTAGCATCGCAACTTTTCGACCAATTACCTTTTCTTAAAAATTCATCCGAAGACAGCGTCGGCTAAAAATAGCACCCTGTAGTGCAACAACGGCGTCCGCCGCGACGTTTAAGCAATACTTCAACGGCGTCGTCCACAGTTGTTTATACTTATTTAAAAATATGCATAGGATAATGTTTTAGTGAATTAGTGGTTTTTTTTATGCTAAATTTGAGTTAATATGACTAAGCTGAAGGTGGCTGTTAGGGTAAGACCGATATCTGCAAGGTAAGTCTACTTAAATTATATATTTAATTATATAAATGCTTTGTATTATTATTATTGTTATGGGATACTATTTCATATTTTTTTATATTATTAGGACGTTTATAAAATATTCCTTTCCATTTAATTAATAATAGCACAGTACATTCTTAAGTTGCTGGAATATTTAAGTCTTAATATTTATTATTTTTCATGTCTAGTGGCTCTTTACTCATGTGCCGAATTTTCTTTTTGAACATAACTTTCCTTTGTGCTTAATAAAATGAGAGACTTGCCATTATACAAAAAAAATCATACCACTTAATTTGGGATCTAAAATAGTCCAATTAAATGTTACTTACCTATATAGGGTGTCCAACGACGATTAAGACAAGTAATATATCATAATTGGGCAGTAGTAGATAATTATAATTTTGGGGGTGTAAATTAGAGTAAATGTTGCATATTTTCTTGTTAAAAACAATTCCACTTGGGGTCTTAAGTGATTAATTCAAGAGCTACATGTACCTATAAGGGCAAAACGAAAGGTATAAAAAACCAATATGGCAAAGTCATTGAAGAAGAAAATGAATACAAACAAATATGGATGGATCACTTTAGGACTTTACTAGTAGAAGATTCAGATATTGAAGTAGACATTGAAGAAATATTACAAGAAAAAACATTGGTAGAACCTACAAGAGCAGAGATTATGGAGATTATTAACAACAACCGAAACGGAAAAGCTCCTGGAAAAGATAACATAAATATGGAACTGACATGACCAAAAACAAATAACTCATTGGGTAACACAATAACAAGAAAAGATGCAACATTTGCTTTTATTTACACCCCCAAAATTATAATTATCTACTACTGCCCAATTCTGATATATTACTTGTCTTAATCTTCGTGGGATACACGATACACGTTTGTATACAAAAATACACACAAAAAATTCACGAGGTGCTAAAATTTAAAATAGTAGCTCTCAAGCCGCCCTGGGGAGTCAACACTCTTTTGAGAGTCAAGTTTATTGTGAAATACTGTACTTCAATTTAACAGGTGTTCAAAAT
>CAJUYG010000040.1:58779-122027 GCA_910591675.1 Galerucella calmariensis | reverse complement strand
CTTTATTTTCACCCTCCAAATTTTATTAATGTAAGTGTAGCCGTTCAAAAGATACGAGGGGGGGAGGGGACTTTTGAATAGCACTGTATATCGGCGAATTCAGTTATTTAAAGTAAAAAACCTATATCGAAACATTTTTATTTCGTATTTCTTATAAAAATTCTAAATAGGAAAATACACTCTCACGCGAAAACCTCAAATTTGTGTCTTTTGTGCACGTGATAACTAGGGCATTTACCCTTCACCTTTTACACAAAACGTAGTTACACCGTCGCCTCTCCCGGAGAAGAAACTTTGAGATGATTTTTCATTATAAATTTATGAGAATAACATCAAGCTGACCTTGAAGAAACTGCAAAATAACCCTAGTAGGCAAAAGTGGCGGCTCCTCGAAGGAGGCTAAGGAGGCTTAGTCTCCCTAACAATTTATCCAGCAAATAGCACCAGAAATATTTTGTTGATTATTCTTCATTTTATTTCCCGTTTATCTAATATTTTTCAATTCCACAATTAAATCTCCGTTTTCACTACTTATTTTAGAATCTGACAACATTGCCCTGAGGCTAGATACCACAAACATCTCTCTCGAAACACGTGTTGCTCTACACAGTTGCCGTGTTTTCTACCAGTCCACTTGCTATTACCGTAAAAAAGCAGAAATGGCAACACTCTCGGTAGGCTAGCCTCTGGGATAGCTTCTAGCAGTTGCGATGATATACGAACCAAAACGAACTACGGAATACAGAATACGAGCGTGGGTTCGTGCGTGCTTGTTTTGTTTTAGATGATTAGCGGGAATAATTATACTTTTAAAATAATATTTGAACAAACAAATGTTATTTTTCAAATTTTACAACATAAATTCACTGATATGATTTATTCAAGAGAGCGTTTGATAAAATTTCAAGTTTCCGTAATACAGAATTGCATTTTAATATTTTATTTAAAAATTTTTCAACTGATGACGCTCCTCCCGCGAAAAGGAGGAAAACATATAATTTGGTAGACAAGAAACTACATTATAAACAACTTTTTTTATGAAATTTTAGATACTATTGAAGGTTAAATTAACTAGCTGAGTAGAGTATATTTTTATGTCCAGTCTCCTCTCTCAAAAAGTTCACGAACTGCCACTGGTAGGCAGATCTCTTTGAAATAGAAGTAAATAAGTCGTCATAATCAGTGATCCTTTTGTAAAAAATGCTGTACTGCCATTGTTTATTGATTTGACGACACTTTCTATCAAATTAATGCTTATCAACGTAGCGCGACTGTTTTCATGTCTTTCATGATGCAAAAACTAGGTTTCCTAAAAAAACGTTCTAAATCATTCCTATATCAGGTTCGTGCATGCATGTCAATCTAATTGGGAAAATTGACATTATTAAAAGCTTTGCATTTAACGTTCAGTTCCACACAATGCACATTCTTACAGAAAATTATTTTTTAATTAAAAATAATATATAATATATATAATATTTTTAATTAAAAATAATATACAAGGCGACCAAAAACAGTACGGTTCAATAGGCGAAGTTTGTAAATCTCTCAACTGGTATAGTTCCTTTCAATATCTAAGAAACTGACTTGATTTAGGCTTCAGATGCAATGAAATCTTAAACTTTTCGGATTTACGTGCAGAGCCGCACTATACCTGATGAAAAATAAAGTATTTATAATAATAAAGACACAAAAGTTTTATAGTTTTCAGGTGAAAATTAATATTTACTCAACACTCGAAACAGCTTTCTTCAAATGAGTATTAAAACAAACTAATCTAGCTGTCATATTTTAGTATAATTTTGACAGATGACATCAGAAACATGGCGGAAACTAACAGTATAATAACCGTAGCGATAGTGTCGCCCTCGTATATGCTATTTAAAAAGTATCATTAGGTCTGTTCCAACTGAATAGATACTTCTGGTAAACTATAACTAGGTGGGATGAATTTTTTCTGTAATTTTTATATTAAGTAATTTTCTCAGCTTTAAATATTCAAAAAGGTTGTGTTATTTGTGTTTAATATCTTCAAAAACAGATCTACTAATTGTCAACTATATAAAATATGGATAGAATACAATACTCGCAAACAAAACAATGTGAATTCCCTCCAAAACTTCCCGATGAAACTGCGCCAAACTTTCACACTCGACTTCACCACGTTGAATTATCAGTACGTTTAGTTGTAAAATTGCAGGGTTCGTGATACGACACGCGAAGTTTTATGTTTAAAAACTTCTTTTAATCAAAGTTTTCGTGAAAATTTCGTATAAAGTGTACACGGAGTTGTGTCATCGATGTAGTTTCATAAATTACTTTATTTATGATGTTGATGAAATGGAGTAATTTGAGGTTTGAACGAAATAGTATATGTGCGATATATTGTTAGAAGTTTTTGAGGATTATGGTTCGCGTAATTTAGGTAATTTTATTTTCCATTTGTGATAAACAGAAATTTAGATATTTTCGGAAGGAGCATTTTTTATTATCACAGTTCAAAATTCATAGTTTTGTGACTTTTTACGTTGAACATGCGGTTTTTTCGAAAATTACATGGCACTATTTGAAGGTGCAGATCGTCTATGCATTTTTGATGTCGCAAAAAAATTTGTTGCTGTAAATTTTGAACGAAAGTATACCTAGGTATGGAAATATTTCACGATTTGTCAGTTCCCGTGATGCTTCGAAATTTAGAATCAAAATACGTCCCAAAAAACATGGTTACAGATTTTAAGCATTTTTCATGCTACTAGAATTTTTGTTGTAAATTTTAAGTGAAGTAAATTTGAATTTACTATGTGGAATCTACTCATATTACTTTTTTTAATGAAACTGTCTCTATCTGTACCTGTAGAGTAGGGAGGGTGAGTGTAGGCTCACAGCACTTAGGCCACATGTGACCCATTGTACATCCTCCCGAGGAGTTGTCCTCCTAGGTCATCGTCCATCCTGTCCTTCCCAGGAAGGTGGACAGGTCACTAGGAGACATATCCTTGTTATCGGCAGGTGTAGGCCAAGACTCACCGAACACACACTCTCTTATTGACGATAACTCCGGACACTCGCATAAGACATGCCTGACAGTTTCATCTTCCTATGCGACATGCCCGACAGTTTCATCTTCCTGTTCACACATCCTGCATAGAGGTGTGTCCACTAGCCCCATAGTATGGAGGTGTTTCCTTAGCTGACAATGGCCAGTCAGAAATCCTACTGTTAAACGTAGGTTTTTCCTGGTCATCGCCAAATATTTCTTCGGCACCAGCTTCCCAGGGTCGCCCAGGGTTATCCTGGCAAGACTGCATCCTTTGATTCCATCCCATCTCTCAAGGGATTGAGCATGGGTGTAACGTTTGGCTAGTTCCGCAATTGTCGAAGTCGTTAGGCCGTAGGTGTCACTGGATCCTAAAATTTTTAGTCCAGCCGCTTCCCTGGCTAAAGAATCGGCAATGCGATTTCCTTTACTCCTGTCGTGCTCTTTAACCCACCTCAGGATAATATTGTTATCTGCCGAGGAGTTAGTTAAATCTTGGTGGCCCCGATACAACACGTTGTCAGTTCAAGGCTAATAGGTATTGTCTACTAGCAGTGCAGATTGTTATGTTTTCTTTTTCTAGCTGTTTCTAAATAATATCTGTCGAATTTTAAACGATTTGCGGATAAATATTTTAATTACCTCGTAAGAAAAACCAGGTCCTGGAATGTTTGGCTTTTCCTACTCGGTAAGCAATGTACTATTTCCGATAAGGATTTCCAATCCGAAATCCTAAGGTCGTTGGTAGATATCAAGTGAGCCATTATCAATAACTGTTATCAAATACTTACATTTTTTCATTTTTCATTTCAGCTATCTAGAAATATACAATGAAAAAGTTAGAGATCTCTTGAATGCGACTAACGACTATAAAAAAACTTCTTTAAAAATAAGGGAACATCCTAAAAAAGGGCCATATGTTCAAGGTAAGTGTACCTTGATACTTAAGTTATTATTTTTCATTCCATCTGAATTTTAATAATTATATTTTACGAAAAAAATCAAATTTGAAATCGGTCTTATTTATTTTTTACAAAACGTCAGAGAAGACCGACCAGAAAATATACACTTTCTGGACAATTTTTCGTCCAGAAAATAACGTTTTGCCGATCCAGACCGGAAAATGGACGCTAGAGACCGGAAAAGGCTTTTTTCTACGTGCGGGCGGAAAACTGAATTTTCCACACACATTTTAGTGTGGAAAATTAATTTTCCCGCAACGTGTGGAAATAATTTTCCGCACCAAGCTTCCAGATCTCGCCTACGGCTCGCCTTGGAATCTGCTTGTCTCGACCTGAAAAACACTACTTTCCGGTCTTGTAACTTAAATTACTATTGAATTATTAGGCCTCCTTTTTTCCTACGTATAAAAGGAAACAGTTGCTAACTTTATCTTTAAGTTTGTGACGTATTTGTAGTGGAAGTTGCAAACATTTGGGAACTCTTAATATCCAGTTTTCTCCTGAAATATTCGGTTAAACAAATTTTCACTAGTAATAGTAATAGGTCGAAAAATTTCCGGATTTAATTTGACCTCGTGTGGTATTCGGTAAGAAAATTCCACACCAAATGTGTTTATTTCCGACAGCATCAATTTTCGCCTCCATCAAATACTTGCAAAGGCAATCCCAGAATCTTTAAATCAAGAACAAGCAGCTTCCAATCAACCTGCCATATATAATAATTGCGTTTTTAATATAAACATTAATCATAATGGTCCAAAGAATTTAGAAAACATCTAAGCTTGTAGTTGAAATGGATCAAAATTATCATGTGAACAAATAAAAAAAAACGTCAAAAAAATTTCCAGTATAATTCGCTGATGTTGGGTACCTATCAGGAAAAAATGTCCACTAAAATTCATCCGTTGCGATGGTGATCTGTCAGAAATACACGTTTTGATTGGTTAAAAATCACGTGTGGAATTTTCAAATTAATTTTTGCAAAGAAGTACTAATATATTTTAATAAAATACCAAAAACCGGATTGTTTGTTTACGTTTCAGGTCTTTCAGAACAACCCGTAAACACTACCTCTGATCTTCACTACTGGCTAGAAGAAGGCAATAAACATCGAAAAATAGCAGCTACCCATTCCAACCCCCAATCAAGTAGAAGTCATTCCGTATTCGTTGTTAATTGTGATGGAGTTAAATTGAATTTAATCGATTTGGCTGGTAGCGAAAGGGCTGCAAATCGGTGTTTCAATCTTACCAGATTTAAAGAAGGTTCTAATATAAATAAAAGCATAGTGGCTTTGGGTAATGTTATTTCTGCATTAGGTAAGATCTATGTTCGTAGACCATACAGATTACATTCATATTTCGTGTCAACATAAAATTCTTCAGCTTTTTTGTCCTAGACCTGGATGTTCTTATAAAATTATTTAAACAAAACTTCATTGATTCATTAGATCGACACCACCAGTCCTCGGCAAATTCTTTATTTGCTAGGACAGCCTGAATTTTGCTGTAGCTCCACCAAGTCAATAGCCCGTCTCTATTTGCTCTGGGTTATTACTGTACTTTTTCCTCGCACTAGCTAGGTCATAGCTTACGGATAGCTCCATTCCTATCTATGCAAATATTATTTGTGAAACTGGGAATCCAACTAGCAAAATGGAGGACTGAATTGTTGTATAACAGTCGAATAGCGTTGTATCTACTTGAAACTTGAACAGAATTGAAGCGCTTCATTTTCTTGCCAAATATATACCTATAATCTATCAGTAAAATTTGCGGCGCTTAAAAATTTGTGCTATTAAACCATCCAAATGAAATTATTATTTTTACTATCGATGTCCGCCCAAACGGCCCAAGTCGTTTTGATAAGTCTCCATTTCTACAAATGAAGTGTATGATGCACGTTCAATTTAAAATATAATTTGGTTCTGATATTCTTCACTAAAAAATGAAATGCTCTTATAAACTGCTAGACGACAAAATGTTTCCATTGTGCTCGAAATAACAACATTATAAAAAAATATATTGCATTATACAACCATTTTGTGAGACCTTCATAGTGTCGCTTCAATCCCATTTTATAGAAGTATGATTATAATGATTATAAAACAGTCGATTAAGAGTCGTATAAATGTGTATTAAACAGTCATATTAGCGTTTTATAAACTTTTAATAGAACTGTTATACAACCAAACAGTTGTATAAAAATGTAGTTGTATTAGGATCTTTTAATTGTTTTGTAGACCGTTATAAGAATTATAGTATCCTATAAGACATATCTTTTAGCTGTTTATACAAACCTTATAGAATTTAAACTGCTACTTGGGGAAGTAATATAATGTGATATTTCTATCATGGATTTTGTTATTTATTGATTTTATTTAATAATATATTTAATTGTTTTCAGCTGATCAAACTTTAAAACAAGCTAGAGGAATACGAAGAAGATTTGTTCCATATAGAGATTCAGTACTAACATGGCTTTTAAAGGATATTTTGGGTGGGAATTCCAATACTATTATGGTGGCAAGTAAGTAACAAACTCAAAATATATATTATTCATCTGAATATTCTTCAAAGTAGACCCCACATACTTAAAAACATCTTAATGAGTGCATTTGTGTATACTATGAATTACTTTACAGAATCTTTACCAGAAAAAAATTGTACCAGCCTAAAAAACAAAAAAAAACGTATTTCATTTGTTTTTTAAATTTTTAGACAATCCCTCGTATTTGAATTGTAACATACCACGGTATATTCTTGTATTTTCCAGCTGTTTCTCCGTCCAGTGCTTGCTATAACGAGACCGTTAATACTTTGAGGTTTGGGCAACGAGCCAAAAATATAATTTTCCGACCAGTCGTCCACGAAGATCCCAAAGAAAATACTATTCGAGATTTGCGAGCAGAAATATTCAGATTGAAGGAACTGTTAAAAAACTTACAGGTATGCCACGTTTATTATTATTACGAATTCATAAAGAAATATAAATTATATTGGTATGTCATTTAATCCCAGTTATGTTATCTTTTATCGGTTGATGTAGTTCCAATATATCAGACAAATAATTCATCTCATGTTCCCACTGAACTGAACTGAGCTCACTCAACCTGATTTGTGCTCATTTTCAACCGTTCAGCCCTGCTGAAAACTTCCATTCATTTATCCGAGAAAGAAGAATATATATAACTTCAGTTTGTCAGAATGTCATTAATATTGGCAAATTAAAAAAATGTATTCAACGTACCATTTCATGTAGCATGCCTCCATTCTAAATTATGTAGAATAAGTTTCATCTGTCATTATTGTTTTTCTTTTTAGTTGCCGTGCTTAAATCAGATGTACTTCCAGAAGGATATTCACGGAGATAAAAAACAGGATGTTTCACCGAAGACACATCTAAAATCTCAACAGAATCCTACAAATTGCGTATTATCTCTGTTAACAAATAAATTAAGTGTAACTAACGAAGAACTAATTCCAGTTATGGATGTAAAAACGAAAATCGAGAAAAAGGAATCGTTCATCATGTCTTCAAATAAAACGGATAACGATAAATTTGGTTCGGATGATTCCACTATTTCATCTAAATCGATTACGTCAAATCATAGTTCAGAACAAGGATCTGGTGGTCAGACTTCGCCAAGAAGTTCGTTGCATAAATCCGTTACGGCACTATCAAGACCTTCCTCGAAAAAACAATCTTTTAGAACGATGTCCAGTGAAAATCTAATTAAAAAATCCGATTCTAAGACTAACAATTCTAAAGGTTCAGCAAGATCCCAACTCGTAGCCGCCGTAACTAGTAGATTATACAACAAAGTTAAGAAAAAAGAAGTAGCAACTGATACAGACGATATTAATACTTACAACCTCTCAGTTTACCCTGCAGAACTGATGATTACCGAAAATGCGCGAACACGGCTTAGGAACATAACTAGACGAGCATTAAGAGCGAATCGTATTAGAAATCAAGACATACAAACAGATTTTTCTCCTGTTGTAAGGATAAAAGAAGCTTCTACCAATACATCTGACCTTAAAATACACTTAGAAGAACTCAAAAATGCTGAAACAATGACTACAGCCATCAATAGTCAAGACGCTTGTGTAGATTGCTCTGATCTTGCTAATACCTCAACAGATCTAGACACTGCTAAGAGGTTATTTATAACGAGAAGCTGCGGAACACAATTTAATAAAGAAGATTCACAAAAAAAGCAAGCAGTTCCGAAGCCTTCTACGCTTATTTCTTTTACTAAATACCTCAAAGAAACCAAGGAAAACATACCAACTGACGCTATTTATACAAACGTAGTCAATATAAACATATCGAACAACTATCTTCAAGGAGATAAGCCTAATCACAGTGTTTCGTCTGATAGCTTAGACCATTTTGAGTCCCAAAGTGCCTATATGGTTACACCGGATCTTTTAAGTAACCATCCACCGTTAGAAACTTCTTCTAAAGAGGTACAGACTTGGTACCATGGAAGTATTGGAGAACTGCAAGAAGAATTGTTAGAAACGGTAGAGCTTAAAAATGAAGATACGTTGAAGGTGTACAACAAAGCTAAGTGTACTTTGATACCAAATCATTCGGTAGCTGTACCTTCTATTAAAATGTTGAAAACACACGTGGCTGAAACGTACAGATCAACAGGACAAGAAGAATTTTGTTTACCGTTGAAAGAATTTGATGCTCTTCCAGCTAAGCCTAGAATTATACAAAGTGGCGACAACGAATATGATGATGTAGTGATAGTAAATGAACCACACGTTCTGCAGCATTTAACTGAAGGTGATCAAAGTATAGAATCACCTAAAAAATGCGGTACAATCCATCCAGGTGTGACTAAAAAGCTTCTACAATACCAAAATGGAGAGGCTCATAGAATGGTTACTGCAATGTCAGCATTTTTGGAAGAAGCAACTGGTATGATGTCCAAACTATCCGGTAAAGCAGAAGAAACACGGAGCTACGATATGCAAATTACTGTCAGTGGATTAAAAACTTCTTCTAGAAGCTTAACAAGAAAGAAGAAATCACCGAGGAGAGTAGAAATGTGTGCAGAAAATGAAAAGTATATTAAACAAGAAGAAGAATTATCTGAGAGTAATAAAAAGTGTTTTAGAAATAAAAGCTCGCAAACAATACTACCAATCACTTATAATTGTTCAACTCAGTTTGACAGACCGGATCCTTCTCCGCCTCCGATTAATAAATATGAAATTCCCTTCGAAGCTGCTTGTTCCCAACTGGAGAAAACTTTATCTCACGCTTCGAACGTTAAAACCGAACTTCCTGTAGACAGTGACCCCGATGTGGATGCAGCTCCGTGTTCTTCTGATTACGGTAGTCTACCCAAAGTGCAGAAGAAAAAATACAGAACGTGGTCGCTGACGCCTAGGTCGTATTTGAAACAACTCACTGCAATGAGGAAAGACATTGTCGAATGTTCTAGAGATTATATGGAAAGTTTTAGTGAACGTGTTAAAAGTAGTGGGGATCATTTGAAATACGACGGAAAATTTAGCGAAGGAGATACAGTTGAAAATAAGACGTAGGTGAAGTTGAATATACAATTAAATCTTTGTTTATGATTATGTTCAAGATTAAAATACTTGCTATGTGCAATAATTTATTCCAGCATGAGTTGGCAGTAACATTTGTTCAAACTATGCTCTGGTAAAAAGAATTCCAAGACCCATCTTGACTACTTTCTTTTAGATACATGTTTTTTTTTCTCTAGAGATATATTTAGGTTTTGGTATCTGTCTAACTATCTATCTCCATCTAAATCTACCAAGGTCAAAGGGTATAGACTTGTCTACTATTTTACAAAAATTCAACTCCACACTGCAAAGTTCAAAGTGAATATTTTGTTCTACAACTTTTGCTGTTTGCAGCCAAATCCCTACTGAATATCCTCAAGATTTTTTATAACATTGCAAATTATCAACTGAAAAATTAAAAATATTGTTTCTTTATGATACAACATAAGAAATGCCTGACTGAATTCGTTCTAATTCTAAGTAGAATAAACACGTAACCATGTTGAAAATAATTTAATTTTTTTACTTACCTAATTGTGACAAATTTTATACATATTTGAAAACTGAAAGATGGTTGTAGACTGCACCTTGCTAATTGCATTTAGTTTGACTGGTTTTGAAGGATTTCATTTTTCAATTAAACACATTAATATGTATTTTAAAGTCTACTGCCATCTTTGACTACTTTTTTTACTTTTTTGTCTGCAAATAAAAATGTATCAAAGTTCATCAATAGTTTTAATATAATACCGCCACTTAACTTTCCAAATAGGTATCCATACATACAGGGATTTCCTAATGAACAGTACCTACTACACTCTTGCTAATTGTTTATCGGTAGAAAACTTTTCGACAGTATCAAGAGTGAGACTTTCGACAGCTATCAACTGGAATAATAATAGTACAGTAAATATAGAATTCAGTCATAATGGACGATACCGTTAAGTGAATGTCAGCTTGTCTCGATATCAGTCGCACGCTGACAAAAAGACATGGACAAGCGTATTCAGCAGTAGACTCAGATTCAAAGAAGAACGTGCCAGAGACATCACAGCCTTCGTCATCGTCTCTAGGTCGGCGTTTGGTGAATTAAACGATATTATAGTGGAGTGGAGAGAGAACACACTAATTTCTGTCTTAGTTTAGTGTGACCATCATGGCCCATTCTTATTTGAATCACACTATATACTACTGTTTTAGTAAAAATTATTAACAAGAGCTAACTGAGTATGCTCATTACTTTTTCAATAATATAATAATGAAGGGCATTAAACTAAAATCATTAAAACCAATATATTTTTATTGAAACATTTCATTTAGTACATTAATTATATGTATGATAAACACAAAAAATACAGGAAGACCCCCTATAACGAGGCCGACAACTGTATCTATAAACGCTTGTGTCAAATTTAAAAATAACTTAAACCTTAAATATACTTGCAAAAAATATCTGGTCAAAAGTGGAATTGCATCAAATAATTCCTAATTTAAAAAAATAGTGTAATAAATTAACAAAAAAAAAACGCCAGTGACAAATGGTTTTGATTTTAGAGTTTGAATATAAAATTTGACAGAAATAAGGAGTAATTTTGTAAGAAAATGTTAAATTTTAACTCGTGGTTAAAAATTAGACTCCATTTTACTGTTCTGTGTGAATAATAAGCTTTAATATAACGGAAAACTCTCATATATATCATACCACTGATAGAATTGACCCTATAGAATGTTATTTTATTTTTAAAATCCAAAATGAATAGGTAGCAACAAAATATTTATCAAGAAATTCATTTGCTTTTAGAAGAATATTTAAACCCGAAAATGTTTCATTTCTGTCAAAATTTATTTACACCTTGTCATCTAGCGTGCACTTAAGAAGTTTATGTAAAAAAAACACTCCACTAAAGATCAGACGTTGTGTTGAGACCACATTTATAAAAAATAATCAACGTTATCAGTATAAACGCAGAACAAAGTTTAATGAAAATATTGCAGATTGACAAAGATGCCAAGTAACAAAACTAACCGCACAATAAACAGAAAGATATTTCTTTTTGATTAAATTTTTGATTCAAACGCAAGTTTTTTGTATCTAAAACATTTCATTGGATGTCTTCATACCAACTGTAATTCCAGTTCAAACATTAGTTGAGGCCATAGGTCTTCACCTATATGCTGAAGAGATGGTCAATAAAATAAACAATATGGTTCATTAATAATTAATGATGTTAACTAAGCTTTCAGTGTTTTTTTTGCCAAGAAATATCTATCCGTAAGCGGTATATAACTGTTCGATAATTTCAAAAGGGAAATTTCTTAAATTTCTGAACTGCCAACATGTATTTTTCACAAAAAAATTATTATTATCTTCACAATATAAACTTTGATTCAATAGACTTATCACAATAGTAATAATATTTACAAGGTGTTTTATCTTCTCGTTTACAACTTTAACTCGTTTGGTTCACAAGCAAAGAAAACACCACAAAAAAGGGTGATACTATACATTATTTCAACCAAAAATATTAAGTTTAATTATTATCTTCGAAATCACACATTTGTTGATTAATATCCTTAAAATTTGTTGATTGGTTTGTGCAGGTAGGGGAGAATTTCAAACATTTGACATTGATAGTAAGTAATATTAAATTAACCATACCATCAGTTGATATGTGTAAAAAATTATAGATGTAGT
Source organism: Galerucella calmariensis (assembly GCA_910591675.1). Lineage (NCBI taxonomy): Eukaryota > Metazoa > Arthropoda > Insecta > Coleoptera > Chrysomelidae > Galerucella > Galerucella calmariensis. The sequence continues at coordinate 109,775 of CAJUYG010000040.1, read as the reverse complement.
CCACCTTTGACAAGGAATAAAATGTTTCAATTCGAGCTTTGTGATTAAATTATCATTTTTATCAATCCCTGTTTCCAAAACTTCATTTAAGGAGGATTTTTGAATACAGCAATGATCTAAATGAAGAAAAATTTACCATTTTGTTACACATTCTTTATTTTCTACTGATAATGGAGAATTAGAACAAGAAAGACTTTGGTATTACAGACTACAGCTCCTATCTCAGGTACAAAATAATCAAATGTTTTGTTACATGGTGTGGAAACAATGATCTGGAGAATATATTTCTTGGATAAAGTTTGGAGTTTCGAAAAATCATACAATGCTAAGGAATTAAAGTGCAGTGGCCGCATTGTATATTTTAATTATTGCCAACTTGGTTATTGGTTGTATCACTGATGCTATGGTCAATAAAAAACATTCTCCTAATAAAATATTTGATAATTCTCGATCACACTTATTTCTAGAATAACTTTTTTTAAAAAAATATTTTACTTTTGTTGTATAATATAAAAAGTTCTGTATAAAAAATTTGAAATAAGAATTTTAGAGTAAGCTACTTGCAAAGCACTTAAACTTCATACTGAAACAATATTTTTAATATAACTGAATGTTATGGTGTTGAGGTTATATTATTAGAATTAGTGTGACGTGTGTAGCGTACTTGGAAAAGATTAAATGCTCCAATTTAAAATACAGGTGAAAATCAGTAGAAACAAGTAGCTAGACAATGAAGAAGAAACTCCTGACGGAAGAATTTCTTGTTCAGTATCTGTATCTGTAAAGTAGGGAGGGGGAGTGTAGGCTCACAAGTAACCCATTGTAAATCCTCCCGAGGAGTTGTCCTCCTAGGTCATCCTGTCCATCCTGTCCTTCCTAGGAAGGTGGACAGGTCACTAGGAGACATCTCTTTTATATCGGCAGGTGTAGGCCAAGACTCACAGAATACACACTCTTTTATTGTTCACTAAATCACTCGTATAAAAAGATGTTTATATTTGTATTTTGTGTATAGTCAAGTGTTTTGCAAGTATTTGGAGTATCCTGAAAATAAGAAACTGTTTCTAAATGGCACGGATTAAAAAATATATCGACATATAATTGACATTTTGCACGTATTTGTTCGCAAAGTATTTTTTTGTTTTGTTTTTGTAGACTTTCTAATAAAACTCCTTCAACATTTTAACTTTATATACTTAGGTATTCACTTATTTAAAATCTAAATAAGAAAATACGTATTTGGAACATTTTAAATAAGTAACTATTGTATTTAAATACAATACGGATGACATTGAAAAAATTCGATTGTTTTTTCAATAATTTTCTTTTGAATTCAATTCGGAGATTATACATGGGATTCAGTCATCTTCTTTCTTTTCGGGTTTGAGATCCACCATGGCATGAAGCTCCTCGGGGGTGTACCTGCAAACAATATTTTCAATTAAAATTTAAAATTATTTTCCGTTATTAAAAATACTCACCCTAACAATGTCTGAAGATCACACACGAATCGGTAAACGTAACGTTTGCCGGCAGTCTTGTGTATGATATTCTTATCATAGTAATAACGCAAACCACGTGACAACTTTTCATAATTCATCTTCGGCTTGTTTTTCCTGATACCCCATCGCCTCGCTACTTCATCGGGATCGGTAAGTTTGAATTCCCATCCATCCCCAGTCCAAGATATAAATGCCTGACAAGATTTGTCGGTGAGGAGTTCTAAGAGGAATTGCCATAGCTGAATTGGTCCAGAACCTGAAAAAAATTGTTACATTGTTATATTGTGGTGTTTCCAATATATCGTTTCACAAATAAGCAGAAGTTCTACAGTTCTGGAAGCTCCTGTATGGTATTGTAGCATTTTTGGTGTTAATTTGAGTAAATATTTGGTTTCCTCGAGATGCAAATCAACTTAGCGATAGAAAAATATAATTCGGGAATAGATTATCCCGAAAGAAGAGCTAGACTATGTTCTAGTCAGTCCATTTCAACTAACATAATGGTTGGGCCAGATAAAAAAAGAATTTTAGAGGAGGGGAAGCAATTTTTTGTTTGTCAATTCGTTTTTTATTCGTTGGCGCCCAACGTGGGGCCTGTTGCCTGTGTATTGGAATGAACGAATCGATTTAGATGGAAAGCATTTCGAGATACAACAGCTTACTTCTCTTAATCAGACACTCGGTAGATTGTTTTTGTTAGTTTATTAATTAATAAACGACTTGAACCTATGCCACTGCCTATTGCGAACATCTATATTGCTTTATTAAAATAATGAATACATCCCCGAAGCGTATATTTTGAAATTTAAAATGACTTTTCAGTTTAATACTCAACATATCGATGGCCAATAATTCTAGGAATTCTTGGCAAGTAACCATTTCATTTCTGTTATTCTGTCACTAGTTATGTCAAATGTCAGTTATATTTATTTTTGTTGATATTCGTTTAATTGTGTAAGTCCATTTTCGATTAGATTTTTGTAGCATTTCTAGTTAGTTGTATCTCTATTCTTCTAATTACTTTTTCCACTGACATCTGACATAACTAGTGACAGATAACAGAAATGAAATGGTGACATGCCAAGACTTCCTAGAATTATTGGCCACCGATATGTTGAGTATGAGTATTAAGCTAAAAAGTCCTTTTAAATTTCAAAATATACGCTTCGGGGGTGTATTCATTATTTCAATAAAGCAATATAGATGTTCGCAATGATAAAAAACATGCAAAAATCTTATGTTTTGAATGGTAGACCTTAACTGTCATTCTTGTCAGAAAAAACCACTTTTTGTTGGCCACACTGACCTTAGACTGAACTCCTCTATTGCTTCTAAACAAATGTCAAGTAATTTAAAGGTTATAAAGTGTTAGACTGTTGGCAACACTAGTTCACAGCGTACTTTTCGAAGGTACTTCGGAAGTGCCTTTAATGGAAGGTGTTTAATTCAAATGTTGTCGAACGTGGCACTCCATCTTCGACTTGTTACTTTTCCCCTAAGTTACGGTTCAACTATATTCAAAATAGTTACGTTCAAATTCTCACTTTTTCAACAATTCCGACATTAATTTATGTTAAAGACTCCCGTCGACCATGGGAATAATGTAAATCATTAAACATTTAGAAGAAGAAAAAAAGATAATAATAATGAAGAACAAACGCTTAACAATAGCAGACGGACTCTGTATATTTTATAATATGAAGTCTTTGTTTTGCTTGACGACCTTGAAAGAATTTATTAAATAGTAACTGTCTGGTAGACGCTCTTAATGATAGTCCCTACCTCAGTCATACAGTGGATAATCGGAGCTCTTGGAATTATTGTTTTGTGACAAATTTATTATGGAATTTCGAAGTAATTTCAGGTAGGCATTTATTGTTTTGGAAACAAAACTTTTCGAGATATTTCGTTTGGACTTGAAATTTTTTTACCTATTTCAATTTTTAAAATGTTGCTCGTGTTCTTTTAAACAACTTTCATTCTATCGAATGCATCAAGCCTTAAGTCAAAATTGTAAATGTCCAGAAAATTGGAAAAAATATATATTAAGTCAGTTTTTGCGGACGCCATTATGAATTTTCAAAATTTGAAAATACCTGCTTTTTAATTAACATTTCCTCTTTATTTCTTAATTTTATTGTCATTTTCATTATGCTTGCCGCTTAAATCAACAATTTTTGAAAAATTGAGGGTTGAACAAAGCCTTTTTTAAAATAGGGCATAAGATTTCTTACAATATTAATGTCTACAATTTTTTAGTACGAGCAAAACGAACAAATTTCAAGTTCTTTACGTTGTTCTTGCAAGCTGCGTCGCAAGCTCCATCGGAATTTATTAATATGATTAGGTCTGTGACTTACCAGTGAAACAAGGTCCCCCGGTGGTTGGATTGCCAGGATAACCTGTGATCATACCGTTCTGGATCATCGGTTTGGTATCCTGCATGGCATTAAGTTGATCTCTCGTCATACCCGCTGTAAGAAAAGCAGGATGCGTATGAGGATGATGTCCTAACGATAGATCGTGGTTATGTCCCCATTGATCTGGACCGCTATTAGCACCACTGGGTACCGTTTGGAAGGGACTTGTATCGTATGGAGTTCCGTAGGTGTCAGGGTAAGCGTCGTTAAATCTGCTTCCAGCACCTGTTAAAATATGAATAAAAATTGTTAAAAAACTTATAATAAGATTATATAGTCATAATTCCATATTTCGATTAATTCTCCCCAAAGACAGGTTCGTCAAACTGGCTTTTGTTCAGTTAGCTGCTGATTGATTTTAGTAGAGAAAGTTTGGCGAGGCCCTTGCCCTAAGGAATGTTAGACAACAAAAGAGGTCCCATTGAAAAAACGATTCTAAAAGTGTTTTTTTCAGTAGGTAGATCACTAGGTTGACAAGAACCTCAAAAGCCCCCATAAAAACAAGGTTTGGACCCTTATTTTGTGGAATCTATATGGTCGAATTAAATTGTCTCAAAATAGAAGAAAATATTTGACATGGTCGAGTGATATTCAAAAATATTATTCCATGAACAAAATAAAATGATTCCTATGTAGAACCTGCTTCACATAAGTAGAGGCCGCGTGAAGTTTGCCAACTGATTGGCGCTGAGCGCAAAATTGCTCAAGGTTATCTATCATGCCTCCTGAAAAACTTGTTGGTGTTAAAGGAAAAATTATCCTTAGTCAAGGCTGACAGATTCTAATTTTATGTTAATCTACCCTACAAAATATAAAAACGTTACGCTACTGATTTGAGGTCGAATGTCAATTATTTCATAATATGTCGCTGGTTGTGACAACAAACTCGCGCATACGACTGCAACTTCACGTGACTTCTTCTTATGTCAAACGGATTATACGTTTCAACTTAAATTGATTTATGTCAAACTTTGACATTCGTGCAATCAAACAAATTAGTCACTCATACTTTCGTCTGGAAGATTAAAAATGGGGAAACAGTGATTTCACATACCTCTAACGTAGTTTTTGACATAACTATGAGGGTTGTATTTTTGTTCTAGTATGTGATTGGCGTAAAACTCCGGGGAATTATCTATATATTGTTGTTGGTGATTGTCCAGGGCTTGATATTCGTGTTCTTCGGGAGAAAAATGAGGTGTTTGGAATAGGTGTGATCCATCGTCGTTGTTTAACGATTGTAAGCTATTGTCTATCGTTCCGAAATTACCTCCAGATGAATCTGTACCCGGCGGACACGTTCCTTTGTAACCTGAAATAGAAAATAGAAAATAATCAAACGTAGGCGTTTTGTACAAGTACATTTTTAAAAGGAGTCATACTTTGTGGAAACTCATTAGAAAGAGTCATAGGTTTATCTTCTTATCGTTTACCTGTGGATTATAGACCGAGCTTATAGATAAATTCGGACTTTTTGATTTCAAAGAATTTATAAAATCTGGGGTATCAGGTAATATTTAAATTGTAAGTCTATGATGTTCAGTTCTTCCTCGAAGTGGAGGTGGTTGTATTTATTATTATTTTATGGTGGATGTGAAGAATATTTAACAGAATATTGAATTTATAATTAGATGAACTTCTTCTTAGAAATCAGAAAGTATAACTTTTCAAAGAAATTCGTTACGGAATTAAGCAAAAAGAAGAAATCGGATCCAAATACCATTACCAGACTTGGAAAGAATGCCATTAAATGGTACACAGACGGCTCAAAAGCAATAGAAGGAACTGGGATAGGAGTGTTCGGGTCAGGAACCAAACACTCTGAAAGCTTGAGAAAAACCCCAAGTATCTTTCAAGCGGAAATCCACGCCATAAGAAAGTGCGCCCAGTTCAATATTGATAAAGGATACAGAAGACAAAGGATTATGATAATGTCGGATAGTCAAGCAGCCATTGAAGCACTGAGCTCTTGTGTAATCAGTTCCAAAATGGTGTGGGAATGCCTAGACAATAGAAATACCTTTCTTGGGGCGGAAACAGCCCCAATGTAATATTGAAAGAAATATAGGTAAAGCTGAGAAAAAGAGATCTGACCATTGGAAAATCTAGTAGGGCTTATACAATCAAATACTCTTCTGGGTAACTACAGCTTGTTGAGATCAAATGAATGCATAAGTCAAAGTAAAACTGCGCTAAGAGTTTTAACAGGGATCATAGCGGGACATTGTCACCTGAATGGGCACCTGAAAAAGCTCAAAATAGTGGAGGAAAAAGAATGTAGATTTTGTGGCATGGAAGAAGAAGCCTCCATCCACATACTTTCCCACTGCACTGCACTTCAGAATTCTAGAGGACAGAACCTGGTAGATTACTGGATAGAAGAGGAACATTTACCTAAGTTGAAGCCTGCAGACATCCTAAAATTCCTCCGGGAAATAGGACTAAAGGAACTACTAGTTTCTGAGACTCTCCTCAGAAATTAAGTAGAAGTAAGGGGGCTCAATAGATCTATTAGGTCTCAGTGAATGTCACCCCAAAATACATATATAGATGAATTTAAAAATATTTTTTATCAAAAATATATTCGAAATTTATAAAAAAAAAAGGGAAATCCTTTAACCTTTGGGAAGTTCAGAGCCTATGAGGATAAGGGGGTCCTATTATAGTTCCTTTCACTATCCAAGATACTGACTTGACTTGAATTAGGCTTGAGCTGCGATAAAACCATAAAACTTTCCAGATTTACCGTTCAGAGAGGCGCTATACTGATGAAAATGAAAATAAATAAAGTATTTATAATAAGAATGATCCAAAAGTCTTAGTTTCCAGGTAATAATTCATTATTACGGCCTTTGAAGACAAATCGACTCCTTGAATTCGTGCAAATTCTTACCTACTTTGGTATAGAATAAAAAAACTATTTTTCTGAGTGTACTTAAACGACTACCACCATTTTGTATAAATTCTCTCTTACAACCTACCTCTCATAATATCAAATTACATCCAACAGCTGGATAAGTTGTTCTTTAGAATTAATAACCGAGGGAAGATCAACCCATATCTACACATTTAACATGAAGGGTATATCTTTCTGAATTAAAACTTCAATATACATAATTTTTTTATCTTCAAGTAGCCATTACATGTGCGACTACTTCAAAAAGGATGAGAATTTCTTTTTCTCAATTTATTTTTAAATACCTAATTTTGTGTATACATATGCGGCATAAATGTACGCTAAACTTTTTTGCTACTTAAATTAGCGCTACTTTTGTAAAAAAGTACTAAAGAAAAAGGTATATTTGTTAGTATCCCCATGATCCTAATTTAATTATCAAAATTATTCTGTACTTCTGCGTACCATTACTTAAGGACCATCCTGTATAATAAAATGTATAAATTTGCTTAAATGTATAGGTTCTTTCAGGAAGGAGGCAGAATTTGAATTGCCAGCGAAAAAATTTGGACAGATGAGGCAAATAAGCTTCCATAAAACTCATCTATTTTAGCTCCTTCATTCTTGGCGAGATAATTTTTGTCAAATAATTTAAATAAACTATTAGGTACTTACCATCTTTCAAATGATGATACGCAGGACTCCTTTGCATCTGTGGGAGGTAACTCGAAGGCGGCGCACCTGGCGGTGGAGATCCATCATCCCTCAAATCTTCTTGAGGTGGTGGACAGGCGGGACTCCTCAACTGACTATAAACTCCTGAAAAAGAAAATTGATCGTCAAAAACTTTCCAATTAATTCCATGATATTAAATTAAATAACTTCTACCAAATTAATCAGAATAAAAAAAAATTCAACTGTTAAAAATATGGTGGATGCGCCATTGCTACATACAGGGAGATTTAACAAGTAGGAGTTATGTTGAATCGTAGCATAGATATGTAGATCAATATTTAGATGGATTTTATTCAAGAAAATATTAAAAAAGCGGACTTTGTATCAACCTTCAAATGAACTGATAATATTTGCTGCGGTTTGTTTCTTGGTGTACAGATAAAGGGGACCAGGAGATAAAAGAAACTAGCGCATGAACCAACCGACGACTGAGTGAGGCGTGGCTCACAGCTTCCCAATTAGAGGATCACCGTAAAGAGGCGGATCAGGTATCGGCCAATCCCCATCCGGTTCGTGGTTTACTTCTCTCTCGCGCTTGGTCATCTCGGAAATCAAATCAACTTTGTCGGCAACGTATCGGAACCTGCTTACATTGTTTTTTAACTCTCAGTGTAAATACATAAAATATTCTGGTTAGAGGTAGGCGAATTCGGGCGTCGACGTCGGTTGGTGGGTTTTTGTATTCTCAGCTTGTAGCTATTAATAAAAATGATGAAATGTTGGATAACTACAGAATTTTTATTTTTTTAATAAAAATGGTGGAGTCGCCACTAATTGGAGGTACTATATCCAGGACTCTGTGTTAAATATCTTGTCCATATTGCAGCCCCGTTTGACTTTGAAGTGTAATTCAATAGCCGTCTGGGCCTATAGCCTGGGAAGTAGTTGTTGCTTCTTAGTTGAACGGTCAGTGTCTTTGGAAAATATTTTTCAAAACTTATAAAGCTTTAGAATAATTATTATTCTGCGATATCTACAAATCTAAAAAATCTGATGCTATAAAATGCTTAATAGAGCCAAAAGCGATAATATATTGCACAAAACACCAAGTGATAGCCTATGGAGACGACTTCAATCGAGACTGTATAGGCTTTATATCTATGAAGGCGAAACTAAATATTTCGAAATGGGTGCCTGCGAAAACACAAAAATTGGATAAAAACAACAACAAAGAAATCCAAAACAAGTAGATATGTATAAGGCACCATGCCATTACACGTAAAAGCAGCACAGGCACAGTGTCTTTGGTGGTTAGGTGTGAAGAAAATGCTTCCTGAATGTGAAGGAGGAAGAAATGGATGAATGCTGCTGAAACAGTTAGGAATACTTATAGTAGAAGCTATGGGCTTGTGAGGCCTTACACGCTGATCTACATACACTGTGCCCACTTAAGTTAGCACCATATGGGAAACTTTTTTATTATCAATTTTAGGAAAAAAACTTATTCTTCATAAAAAGTTCTACATGTTCTAAAATCCAAAATACAGTTATCAGATATAAATTTTTCTAAGTATTATACGAGGTTTCTCAAAAAATATGAACTTTACTCAGGAATAAAGTACCTTTAAATTTGACAATATCGAAAAATAGTATTAAAAAAAGTTGATCAGAACTGAAAACTACGTTCAAATATGCAATTGCATCCATTTACATTGTAAAAATAGGTTTTGTGATTGTTTAATATTGTTTCTATTTTCTTAACCCATTAGTGCCCGTATCTTTTTTTTGATTTGATTTTTGGAAAACTATATATATATATAATAAACATATTTGTTAATATATCAATTTTAGTTTACCGGAGAACACTAAAAAAGGTGGCACATACATGTGCCACTGGGCAAGTACCACATCAACAAATGAAAATGAGCACATTCTAAAATCGAAATCAACATTTCTAAATAAACGCAATATAAAAGAAACTATTGTTTATGGTAATTCTCAAAAAGCAGATATTTGGTTGAAGGGCTACTTTGCAGGTACCTATAAATTTGACAATATCGAAAAATGTTATAAATAAAAGTTGATCAGAATTGAAATATATATACGAAATATATATACGATTTTATTTATTTATATGGAAAAAATGTATTAATTTTTGAAATGTATTTCTAGATACAATAACAATGCAAATTTTACTGTATAGTTATTTACGTGTAATATAGCTCTGACAAACTAATGAATGTTTGATATAGTTAAAATAATACCCTTCTTGGTGTGCGTCATCGATTGTGACGTATATCCGGGTTTTCGGCATGTCGTTTATTTTATTTGCTATTTTGACAGATAGCTAACCTTAAATTTGATAAATCGGATCATCAGGATTGTATTTAGCCAAATACGAAAAGGCTATGCAATTAATAATTACCAGCTTCTTTTTCTAACTGAAAATACTTGAGAACTTTCAAAATACTGATGTTTTTCCGTGTATTCATGCATATTTTTGTATTATTCATATAAATAAAACAATAAGATTAATATTCACTTCTCATAAATAATAATTGACCGTAAACAACAAAGTACAGACCTGTCAAGAACTGTCAGTGTGACAGTAGAAAAAGACGTAAGACTTACGGAAGTTACGCCTTCATAGTATTTCAACCTCGCGATTGATAGGTTGCGCTGGCGCGTAATCTAAACATCAACCAATCAAATTTTTGTAAGTCAAAGATTAGGGTTAACGTTTGTAATACATTTAAACGGTTCATTATAGTGATATTTTGATTAGGATTAATCACAGACCTGCCTTTTTTTCCATTTCTTCCTACGTAATGTGTTAGAAAGACATTAACAATCGATGACGCACACCAAGAAGGGTTTTATTTCCACTTATAGCTACAAATGTTTGACAGTAACTGTCAGAACACGTTAGAATTTTACGCAAATATGGTAGCGTTATTAAGAAAATAGAAACAATAATAAACAAGCACAAAACCTATTTTTTTAATGTAAATGGATGCAATTGCATATTTGAACGTAGTTTCCAGTTCTGATCAACTTCTTTCAATACTATTTTTCGATATTAAAGGTACTTTACTCTTGAGTAAAGTTCATATTTTTTGAAAAACCTCGTATAATATTAAAAAAATGATATCTGATAATTGTATTTTAGATTTTAGAGCATGCAGAGCTTTTCATGAAGAATAAAATTTTACCTAAAATTGATAATATGGTGCGAACTTAAGTGGACACAGTGTAATTTGAAATTCTAAACTTCTGGAAGTTACTTATACTTATATGCTTAATTTTTTAATAAATAACTCCCCCTGAATCCAAAATATTCCCTTATTACTGTTAAAATGCGAAAATTATTAAATTTGAAGGATAAGTTCCTTCCGTAGGTCCCTAACTCATTTGAATTTGAAATTATTCTACGGTATTGTCAAAATTAATGGGTAAACTCGCGATAAATGTATAAAAATTCCTATGTAGGAAGTAAATTAGAGTAAAATTATTATTTTCTAATAATAATTATACCGATTAAGTTTCTTTCCATACTTAACAGAATGTTTGACGACATTCTTTCGAGCTGGATTGTCTGAATCATTATTTATTTTAAAAATTCTATAATTACCATTATATTGAAAATATTTTCAAGTTTTAACATAATAGTGAGACTATAAAAGTGGAGAACAATTTCTTTGCAGGGATTTGATAAAAGTTTTTCTACAACCTATGAAAACGTCTTTTTTTTTCGCCATTGGTGTTTTAGGTATTCTTTTTCCCGATAAGTCCACAAAATACTGAAATCCTGACGCTCAATTCCTGAACGATATGACTCAATTAATACTACTAGTCAAAGGTAGGTGCTTCTATAAGAGAAAAATATGTAGCAATTGAATCCATTAATTCACAAACAAAAACACTTACCACAACTACCAAATATTAGTCATCTCATTTATATCTAATTTGAAAATTACTGATTCACTTTAACATAATTACAAACATCAAGTCAATTTAAATATTCGTTTTTACATACAATGGCCTGCCTCGTAATATAAACTGTAGGTACTTCTTGTCGCATACGTAAGTATGGTACGGTTGGATTTCCTAATTTCTGAGTGATATTTAAACATTATTGAGTAAGAGTCACCAAGGCTCTATATAGTGCTAGGATAATTCACTATCACTTCAATGTTAGAACATGTATTAAGGATGTGGAAATTAAAAAGTTTTTACCTTTAGGATAAAACATGATTTCAAAGAGGAAATTTTCAACGATTTTCAAAAACAACCGTTTGCCTTCCACACAGGAAGATAAACTCAAACTGAACGTAGAAATTATCGAGATGAGATGAAGTTTGCACCAACTTAGTTTGTTTGGTCAGATACATATTTTATAAAAGTGTATAGCTTGTACGTTGAAAATGGCCGGATATAATATTTACTTCATCAAAAAATTTCAACAGAATCGTACTCCATTTTGTTAGCGTTCTTCTGAAATATAAATTTTGTAAATGCTACTCTATATTCGGAAAATTGAGGTGCAAAAATACGTAAAATACGTTTCAAACCAATGGGAAAATAAAATGAAGAAGATAGAACTTACAGCAATGTTAATGGACTTAAAATTGGTCATTTCTTATATGACATTACATAGCCATCAAATTTTCTTTTGACCTACTTCCTCTTTTCACTTATCTATTTTATTAAATGCTGTGTATTGGCCGGGACGTTTCGACGTTTCAATATATGCTCTTCAGTATCATATTAGTAAAGATCTTATGATGCAGTGTTTAATAATGTCCCTTTAGTTCGAGCATATCCTTGAATAACCCTCCTTTAAAATTGGTAAAAAAAAGAGTGAAATGAAGAGGTTAATCACTAGCAATTTCTATATAAAAGTAGTTACGACAAAGGAAAGTTGTAATGTGACCAAGAACTTCCACAAACCACCGAGCTTTTAGACAGACGAAGTTTGGACTTTATATATAAAGAATACAATTCCAAAACTTATCTCCTCCAAATATCCACCCATTTAAGTCACTTTTAGGGGTGATAGACACAAAACACCCCCTTTATAGTTACTTTTCAACTATCAGTTGATTCATTTTCGTATAATTTCCCTTTTGGAAGCAACAGTCCGGTCCTGTCAAGTTTATGTTACAATTTCGGAATGTTAAGTAATATGGGGGAAAGGGGTGAGGCAAGATATATGTATATATATATACGTGGGATTAACAGGAAGGAATATTTGTAAATTCTGGAAGGGTGTTCGCCTGGTTAAGATCGTTCCTAGTGTTTTGATTGGCGGATGTCCGGTCTGTATAGGCAGCACTATCGTTTGGAATATTAATGAAGCATATTTATTATATAATTTTTAGGATAGATATTAATGTTAATGGTAAATAGTTGAATAGTTATTAGAAATACAGCGTTTGATAGAAAGTCTCTCAACAAGGAATTATCTTTTTTTTTCTGTTTCCAAAAACATTAGCAATATTATAACTTCAGTACTAATTTTCTTATAAAATATCATCTAAATTAAATTGTACTGAGTCTAATTCGTAGTCCTAGAAATCTATAACTTTTCGTTTATCTGTTCTAAAGAAAATACATCAAAAATTACTATACTAGACCTAATAAAAATATGGTCGTACTCCACTGTAAAAGGGAAAAAACTGTTATAAACGCAAGGTGCGTATAGTCTGCTATCTTTTTCAACATCACGACGATTATTATCATGTTTATTTGTGTGGTGTTCTTTGCATGTCTGTGTCTGCGAGATTGTAAAGTTGTCGAAAACTAGGGATGAGATCAGGACATTGCCAAAAAATATGGTTTTTAGAAAAAGATTAATCTTATGTTGTCTACTGTGAGTGAGTATTCATAACACGATCTTTTTTCTTTTTTCGTTTTTAAAGATAAATATCAACCGAGATTTCTTTTGTTGTACAAAGTAAATACTTATTTTCGGCAGGAGCTTCCCAACAATTTATATCGTTCTGTACAGCATAATTATTATAGTAATCTTTGTTAAAGAAAAGAAAACATTTTCATACATTGTTAATGTTATTTTACACATTTTGTCGTAGTATTTATAGTTATAAAATGACTCAATACTGAAGAGTATAGACAAATATTTCTTCGGCGCCAGCTTCCCAGGGTCGCCCAGGGTGATCCTGACAAGACTGCATCCTTTGGTTCCATCCCATCTCTTAAGGGATTGAGCATGGGTGTAACGTTTGGCTAGTTCCGCAATTGTCGAAGTCGTCAGGCCGTAGGTGTCACTGTGTCCTGAAATTTGTAGTCCAGCCGCTTCCCTAGCTAAAGAATCGACAATGCGATTACGTTTACTCCTGTCGTCCCCTTTAACCCACCTCAGGATAATATTGTTATCTGCCGAGGCGTTAGCTAAATCTTGTTTGAACCACGCTGGTATTTTTTACCATGCCCCACTTAATCCTTAGGCTTAGTGCTCTGGAGTAAACTCCACATCCTGAGCCTTCTTTCGTTTTTGAGCCATCTGTATATATGCAGCATCTGACTCTATGTTCTGTTTTATTTGTATTTTGTAGGGTTTATTAAACACAAACCTGGGTTGAATTATTGCAACTATTAATTTATTTTGGACTTATATTTTTCAAGACAATAGTCGTTTAAAAGCGATAACTTATCTCGACAAAAAACCACGTTGAAATGTTTTCAGAGTATTTATTTTTAATATATTTCAGATGATGTAAATTCACATTCATAGTTGTACAAAAAATGTTGTTTGTTTTAATGGCATATATTCGAGAGAAATGAACACTCCCATGTGTCGTATTTTACGCACTCAATACAAAAATAACTATTCTTACACCTTTTGAAATTTTCGTTGTTATTTTTGGTTAAAAAACAACGAAATTACCGATAATTGCCGTCGAGTATGGGAATTAATGATCCTGTTATGAAAATTAGTGTTTTTGTGACATTAGGAACAAAAATAAGTGATTTAGTGTAATAACTTTTACAGCTTACGTTGTTTTATTAATTTTTAGTTCAATTTTACAGGGTGTTTCCAAAGTAATATGAAATATTGCCTTAGTGGCGCTACTGTTTTCCAAAATAAATAAGAAAGAACAATTTTTTATAATTATAATTAGAAAAATAGAAAGAGCTGGGACGGATTTCCCACTATGCTGGAACCTTTGGAAGCAATATATTTAAGGATTTAAAAGTTTAATGATGATAGAGCCTAAAGTTTTGTTAGAGTACTCATTTTAACAAAAACAATCCGATAAAATGATATTCATTTATCTTAAACTCATCTATAAAATTAGCACCGTATAGAAAACCTAATTTTTTTGAAACATCTTTTTGTTGAACCCACAACCAGCCCTGTATAACAGCCAACACGAAGGTTGAAGAGAGTGTATCAAGCTCTTCGGCGTAGTCGTCAGCAGGTGGTTACGTTATCCGAATGCACCTGTCTTTCAACGATCATACGTACACCAGTTTTTTTTTCAAATTCTTGCGGCAGATACTCTCAATCAAACTCGAACTTCACTTGACCATTTACCGATTCTATTCATAAACCAGAAGGAAAATAACGAATTTAAGAATTCTGACAGCTTCCAAACATTATATTTCAACTCTTAAGAAGAAGAATATATTTAGATTTGATGGAGCAATCAACTATACAGAAAAATACGAAAAATACTTTTAAAAATAGTAAGAAAATGTAATCAATTGCTATCAATTTGCAAATTCTACTATAATTGACACTCCTTGGCATATAAATAACTATTTAAACACGATATTTCATTCCCTGACAGTATATCTAGACTCATTACCACTATGAAAAATAAATAAGGTTATAAATATTTGTCCATCTTTTACAATGTTATTTCAACAGAAGCACAAGTCCAATTATTAACGATGGCAGATATGAAGCGATTCAAAAAGCAGTAGAATGATGAGAATTCGAAAATGAAAGAGAAAACAGTGGTTCAGCACCCTGTGGAATGCTTGAAATCCATCAATGAGTTATACGCTTTCAGTGGCAACGGCTCAGGTGCTTGTTCAATGGAATGATATATAAAACGTCCTGCAGATTTGCGATTATACTTTGTAAGTGGCTAGTAGGAAATAAATGAGGTACTTTATGATAATATATCGGTTCTGGTAATAAAATAACAAATATTATTCTATAATGGATAAAGATAAAATATGCTGCTTTTATTATATATGTTGATTGTTCAAAAATGTCGGTCTTATAAAGATCTTTTTCACTGATATACTTGTAGTATCATGGAGAAGTAGGAAAAAATGTAGAAATAGAAGAGAAATAGTATATCATACACCAAGCTGGTGAAGACTATTCTTATTGGCCGAGCACCAAGATTATTTCGCGAGGGGCATAAGGTGCGAGGTTTATAAATGTCTTCAACACCATGGTTTCGATATATTATGAACGTACTCGTTATGTCATCAGTCATTTTTGGTTGAGCGCGAATTTTAAACCAATGGCATTTTTATTCAAATAATTTTATCTTGATAGGTAATTTAAAGCAGCAAATATGTTAAAGACAATCTCCTGGGTATACAAAGTGATGTTGCACAAGTTTTTGTTGAACTACTATCCCTGAATTCTCAAAATATTTGAATTTGTCCATTATTGACCTAGGTTAATAATAGAAACAAATCTAATAGAGAAATTCAACTCCTCAGTCGGCTAGAAGAAGCAATAATTGTCAAGTGGAAAAGTATAATTGTATGTATGAAGGGACAGATGCTTTAATAAAAAAGCTGATAAATATTTCAAGAATGACTTTTGTATTTCGTTTTCAAAATATTAGTGACAGGCATCTTAAATTGTTATCTTGCCTTGACGTTAACCAGAATCCCAAACATTCAATGGTTTGATGACGAAATGGCAGTAAATAAAAAACTCGAGCTAAGTAAGTGCGAAATAGCTCCGAGTCGAAACTATATCAGATTAGGTATGTGGTTCTAAATCTTACAGCGCTATGAAATGTATTATCTATCGGCTTTCTTTAAGTAATAAAACCAATCAATTAAGTACCAAGAAACAACAGTTATCATTATTAAAAAAAAAGGACGGAAGAACATGTTTAAGAGAAAGGAAGGAATCAATTGCACGCGCGGTTTATTAATTATCAAAAATTAACATGATATGGATTATGTAATTGACCAAAGAAGTCCGATAAAGTCTCACTACTTTTGCACATTCTTATCAATGATAAATCTTTTTTTTATATAATGGAGTTGGAAAATTGTATAGAAAATCATTATTTACACTGGGAAATGTAAATTTGCAAAAATCCACTTTCTTTTTGTAAAAGTCAGTAGGAAAAAATTAAATTAAAACAGAAGCCCTGCATTAGTACGGAGGCTAAAGTGACTTTTTTATTATGAAATTCTTTTCCGAATACTTAATCAACTCTCAGCAAAAACTTTCTCTTTCTTCTTTTAATAAGGGTGGACCACTAGCTTGATGTAAAATTATTAATATTGTTTAATTTTCATCCAATGGGCAGAAAGTAATGACGATTGATTTGCAAGATCTAGTTATAATTTACAAAATGTTAATATTACTACTTTCTATAAGTACAAGTTTGTCAAAATTGCTGTCAGACATCACCTGCCTGTTTAAGAAACACAGTTCTCATCAATGGGTACAGTTCATACAGAGTTCGGCAAAAGTTCGGGACCGGACAAATATCGAGGAAAATATAAATTTTGTGAAAAATCAAAGTTATATTTTTTCTTATGGAACACCCTAGATTTTATTGCATTTGCTGATTGCCCTAAAAAATATAATACTCCTTCATAATGGTTTCCTATACCTAAATTCCAAGTTATACTGACTTTTTTGAAAATGTGAACATTTCGAAAAAAATTAATAACTCATTGCTATAACAAGTTCTAGCAAATTTTCTTACATTTGAATAGTTGGACATTCGTTGAATGTATTCCACGATTGAGTACTAAATATCTCTTTACAGGGTGTTCAGAATTTTCAGTTTCATTATTAGATCATTCAATGTGCAGTATCAGTCTTATTTTAACTGGAACACCCTGTATTTTAATAATTCATCACATTCAAAAAAATGTCCTCTTTCGAATGGTGTAAGGGTGTCCTATACCAAGGTATTATACTTTTTGTGCAATTTACAATTTTCTTAAATTTTATGCTAAATCGATTTTAAAACATCTGCAATTCTGTCTAAATTTCAAACTAATGATCATGGCATATTTGTTGTAAGAAACTAAATTGATCTCGTTTCAAGCCTTTAGAAAATATAGGGTTTTGCTATCCTATACCGAGTGGTTGAAAAGATATAGCCACTCTCACAGAAAAATCACTGTCCACTTAGAGACATTTTATGAAATAACAAAAACAAAAAGTTTGTTGTTAGTTCCATTTTCATTCATGTTGTATTTTAATGTTCTAAATAAAAATTATTAAGCCAATTTTTAACATAACACTCGTATTATGTGAAACTTTTTTGTTTTTTGTTATTTCATAAAATGTGGATAGTGATAAAGGACATTAACAATCGATGAAAGAAAAGAAGAACTCTAGCTTCTTCATAATATTTTATCTTAAATCATTGAGATATTGTAATTACCTCATTTTTTTAGTATGTTACTCTTTATTGAAGTCAAAAGAATCTTTATTATTATCTTTATTTAATTAAAGATCATTTTAACACTAATATATATAACTAAAATAACTAAACACACAAATCTAGTTCATCCAATTTTGTAAATAGTTATTTTATATTCAAACTGGGTAAATAATACTACTTCCGGTGCGCTCGAGTGCAGTTGGGTTAACACCAACCACTTGGGACTGCGGTGGTGGATGTCGATCTATAAACCGTCTCATCATCAATACCAGCTGACTCCCCATCAGTATTTCGGTTCTAAAGTTAACGTTACAAGCATCATCTAAGCTTAGGGATCCACCTCTTCTCTTCGCCGACGGTGGATACGGATACCTTATGTTCTCTATTTTCACCACCTGTTGCTGGAAGCGCGCGTGCCTCATCAACCGAAATAACGTCGAATCTATCAACCACTATCGAGTGTTTACAGTTGACGATATAAAATGGATTTCGGTCTAATTTTAAAATTGCAAAAGTATCAGAGGAGTGGAACTATCGATAAATATAAATGTACAAATTAGATCGCGAAGTTTTTTAAAAATTTTTTTCTTCTTCGATCAATTAATAGATGTAAGCAATTCTATTAGATTTTTCCAAAGCCTTTGGCACTATACATCATGCTTTCCCTTGCGCTTAAGGATTTGATAAGACTTCCTTGAGGTTTTTTAAATGTTACCAAATCAAAATTTACATTTCAGGCGTAGGTACCTCAAGGTTCTGTCCTCGGGCCTCTTCTTTTGTCAATTTATATTTCTGATCTTTTTATACTATTGAATCGAAAATTATAAACATACGATTCAACACATAGATATATATATATATATATAAACATTCAACAGAGACATATCTACTCACCGTTTTTGTTATCTTTTATTGCGTTTAATCATAACTTCCAAATATAATCCGTAAGTTGAATAAGGCAGACTTATGCAATTTCAACGGGAGAACAAAGGATATGTATTTAGCTTTCAGCGATTCTAAAAAGTGTTATATTGTTCTTATACTTGCAAAGAAAATTTAAATCTGGTTATCCAAAATGAAGCATTGACAACTGTAAATAGCTGCAACAATTTAGGAATCATTTCTTATTTAGTTTTACGCCACTAGGGGTATTTTAAACTATAGATTACTATGAAACTATGATGTCAATTCTCAATTATGCAGCACTTTTAAAAAAAAATCGTAATTTGCGGTGTAAACTTGAGGTTTAACTTTGAAAAAAAAACTAAATTACTCTGCTTACTCCCCGCAGAGTCATCGAAGATTATTACATAAGTAAGGTAATAAATATTACGTTTCGTATAAATATAGATGCCATTGCTAATTATCCAGTTGACGTCCATACGTTATTTTAATGTTGTAACGAAACATAAATCTCGCAATATTGTTATGCATGGCTTGTTTTTATTCCAACTTTTGCCATTAAATTATAGTTTCAATCTTTTAAAGATTCGCTGACAATAAATAAAATAAAAGTCGAGTTCTGGTGGTACATTTCCTAGATAATTTTCATTTGATTTCACTTAATGACATGCTATTACTTATTAAGGATGTTTAGCTCGATGATACGCAGGTATTAAAACGGCACAACATAGGAAAATGTGACGAAAAAAATTTCCTTTACAAACATGAAGCGACAGTAAATGTAGGAGAGTTCTTAACGACAGCTCTTAAGCATTACTTTTGTTCAATAGTTATTTGTAGGCTACGTATGCTAATATTAGTTTCATATGTTTTTTTAAGCTTTTTCCATACACCTTTTTAATAAGGAGTTTTATTGTTGTGACAAATGCTGGAAGAAGAAAATCATTTTTTAGGAAACTTTCTTTATTAAATCTGTTCCGTTCAAGTCTTCAGTAATTCTAGAATCTATATCAAGTAATAAGTGAAATATGGAAGAAATGAATGAAAAAGAATTGAATAAAATGGAGATAAAAACCAAGAGGGGAACAACAAGAAGATTCGATTATAAAACAAGCAGGTGCTGGTAATTTGGATCCCGTCAGATAGAAGATTAGAAATCAATTCAAGATTGGTACCCAATCCAAAAAGGTAATTTGGTTCTCAGGCATTGTTGCATTAGCACCATGATTACCTGGGTAATCCCTGTTTATTTTATTATAATTTATAGCCAATTAATTATCTATGTACTTGCTCATTTTCTTTTCTTTAGTTGTGTTAATTTCGGACGCACACGAATTCCCGTCAGGATAACCACTCTACCTGTGTCATAATTAGGGTACGTTAAGCTGTCACTCGCGAGTTCCCGTCAGGGTGAAAACTGACCTGTTTAAAAGGTGTTTATTTGGGCAGGGATGAGTTGCGCGCAACGGTCATTTTCTACCTGAATACGAGCAAGAACACCAAAATTAGGAGGCGAATTGCGCGCAACAAGATAAACACAAAATTAAGGAGATTAAGGAAATATAAAATAAATTAAATGGTAGAGGTATTTGTACATTTATTTCAGGAATAATAAGGCACCTAACCTAACCCCGCCAGGGTAAACTATAAGGGCACTCCCGATAACAGAACAGATTAAATAAGATACCTGCAAGTGTCGGGCGGGAACTCAAGTGCTTTATATTGGTCATTAAGGAGCCTGACGGGAATTCACGTGCACCGGTTCCATAAATCCCGAAATAATTTTCAGTGGATTTTTTCGCAACAAGAAAGATTTTCTTATATAGCTTTGAATACCTGTCATAATCTAACTTTACAACGAATTTCAAAAGTATTTTTACTGTTTAAATGTAGAATAACCACATAATTTGGCAAAAAAAAGTAACAGATTTGACAATCCCTAATGTGACCTGGATTGTCTAAGCAATATCCATCAATTTATGAATAATAAATAAGGATTAAATATTTATTATCTACCTGGAATACCAATAATTTGGGTAAAATTAAATTTCAGGAATCGATTTGCCATTGTTGTTAAATTTTACGAACTAATACATTAATTGTTGTAAATGTTCATTCTCTATTCTACCTATAAATCCAAATCCTCTCTATACAAAGCCCCTATATATTTCAATTTTGAACCTGTTTACAATACTGGGAAAAATATTTTTCGACATCTTATCCTTTAAAAGACATTTCAAGTTACAACTTACTAATTTTTAATTAAACAAAAAATTATTTGAGTTAACTGTATAAACCCTCACTTCGTGGAATCTACTCATCATATGGTTTTAAATGAAACTAACTGTTTTTAAATGACTCCACAATATATTTGTAAAAATGTGTAAATTATTATTTAAATCATTGTTTACATTACTTTGGAAAAAAATTGATGATTGTAAATGCAATGAAATTTTTATTTAAATTTCGTGTCATTTATATGTAAATCTAGTCAGTTGTAATATTTGGCTAGTCTATTTTAGGATTGATTATCAGGAACACAATTTTATTTGGTTTTTGTAGAATAAAGAAAAGCCATTATAGACCTCCCTGTAGTTAGTACGTTCATTAATATTTATTGATACAGCGAAAAGAAAATGATAAATAAGTCACTGAATTCTATAGTGTCTAAAAATATTGTTAACAGCTCCCAGAATTGGAATAATATGTCTACAATTCATAATTTTTTGTATCCAAAACTTTATACCGCTCGGCTATCAAGACACAATTAGTTATGTTGTATATTGACAGTCCAGTGTATGCAAAACTAAAAAAGCGACATTTTATCAATAATAATCCTCCATTTTTGTTTAAAATTCTTTATATATATTCTTTTATTGTCATCCAATTATAAATTATGTTAAAAAGTTAAAGTCTCTAAACCATCAAATCAGAAATAAGTTTAAAATCAAAGGAAAACAAATTAAATTATTAAAAACGTGATGAAAATCAGGATTTTCATATAATAAATATAAGGGTAATATTCGGCCAATGCTCACTAAATTCGGGATGAGCAATTTCTATGAAATTGAAACATACAGTGTCTAAAAATATATTGGAATCATATGTCTACAATTCATAATTTTTTTGCATCCAAAACTTTATACCGCTCGGCTATTAAGACACAAAATTTGTTGTAATTGACAGTACAGTGTATGCAAAACTAAAAAAGCGACATTTTATCAATAATAATTCTCCATTTTTGTTTAAAATTATTTAATTTTTTTTTTATTGTCATCCTATTATAAATTATGTTAAAAAGTTGAAGTTTCTAACCTATCAAATCAGAAATAAGTTTAAAATCAAAGGAAAGCAAATTAAATTATTAAAAACGTGATAAAAATCAGGATTTTCATATAATAAATATAAGGATAATAGCCGGCTAATGTTCACTAAATTCGAGATGAGCAATTTCTATGAAATTGAAACACACAGTGTCTAAAAATATGTTGGAATCATATGTCTACAATTCATAAATTTCTGCATCCAAAACTTTATACCGCTCGGCTATTAAGACACAAGATTTGTTGTATATTGACAGTACAGTGTATGCAAAACTAAAAACATGTTATCAATAATGATTCTCCATTTTTATTTAAAATTCTTTAAATATATTCTTTTATTGTCATCCAATTATGAATTATGTTAAAAAGTTGAAGTCTCTAAACCATCAAATCAGATATAAGTTTAAAATCAAAGGAAAACAAATTAAATGATTAAAAACGTGATAAAAATCAGGATTTTGATATAATATATGAGGATAATATTCGGCTAATGTTCACTAAATTCGGGATGAACAATTTCTATGAAATTGAAACACTACATTTTTTTTGGTGGCATCAACTTCAGAGACCCAATGTTGTTTATGGTGGGTTAGAAAAGAAACCCGATACCTAAAATATTGCACACAGATGGTGAGTATTTTTATATTTTGACATTTATATTAACGCTTTTAAAATATAAAAAAGAAAACTTCAATGGAAGTGATAAATTTGGTCCACAGTAAACAAGAAAATAAATATGGATAAAGCTAATATTCATTCTACTCTTATAATATGTTTAAGGTAACAATGTTTAGTACATTAATTGAAATTTTACGCAAATACAACAATCAAATATCTATTTAAATCATCATTATTTATATCTTCTAAAGCACTGTAAACTATTTGGGAAAATGCAAAAGTAAAACTCACTATAATTCAACTCCCTCAAGCACAGAAATTTTAAAAATATATTAAAATAAAAATAAAGACTTTAATTATGAGGTGTCATTAAAAAGATGAGTGTACTACCTGTAGGAATGCCAGTACAAGTGGGTTGAGCGGTGGTATTAACATCCAAATTAGTGTAAGAAGTCGGACAGTCTCCGTAAAAAGGTTCACCGCCAGAGCTAGAGGTAACCATATCGAGCACCTGTAGCACCATGGCGTTCCCAACGTTCTCCGTTGTTTCTTTAATTTTTCTTCCAAAAAATCTTATGTTGACAACCTTAAATTATTACGTCACTACCGGCTGGTTTCAAAAACGCACTAACCGAGGTACCGAAACCATTGGAAACTCGGTAAGAACTGGAAATGCGATTGTCGTTTGTTTAGTCGCGCTCCCCCTACTTCGTAGCTTCACTTTGTTTAGAGACGGGAGGGGGATTTCTCCCTACCATTCCTATTTGTCTCTCTTCTGAAGCTTTTGATTGAAAGACGGAATTATAGTGGAGTAATGAGATTTTTTATAGGTGTGCTTGAAAAAATTTTTAATTAGCATTAAATTGAAATAAAACGTTTATTGTTTGAAGTTTTTTTTATTTTTTTGCTATTGTTGTTACGACACTACTAGACTTTACTAATTTATTAAAAACCTTAATTAGTAAGATTTGATGATTAACAACGCATCTTGGCTTGAAATGATATCTGGGTTGTTATAAATTTTTTATACCGGAAGGCTTAAAACAAAACATGCAAGATTAAACTTGTAGAATAATAAGTTAGTGTTATATATTTTTATTTTTGTTTAATTTGAACTATTAAATTTATGTTGAAACGAAAAGATTTACTGTAAACACGGGATAGATGCGATCCCGTACATTTGCGTGCGATATGGCCATCATATCCACACTAGTTGCACAAACTACTATTTCTATCAAAATATGCCCTTTTACATTTAAAAACAACCTGCCAAATAAATCAATTTATCCATCCATTTTAAAGTTATCGAATTAAAGCATTCAAGTTTTCAAAATTTCAATACACTGTATTTCGAAAAGTAAATGTGCTAGACCCCTGAATCCTCATATCATTTTGTCCAATTTTACGAGAGGAATCTACATGCAAACGTTGTAATTACCCTTAACGTTCGAGATGCTTATACCATTTTTTGCGCGATCGTATTGAAATAAATTCCGAATAATTATTTTTTTTTTAATTTCTTGGGAAATTAAACCACAATATTTTTAAAATCTTTATTTCAAACGTTTCGGTAGCGTTCCAGCTACCGTTGTCAAGAAAAAATAAGTAGAAATTAATTTTTGTCCCTAACTGACACAACAGAAAAAATTTGACAACTAGACAATCAAAAAATTATTTTGAAGTTTAAGACTGCAAAATTTTGTTATCAAATTTTTATTAAGGTCCATTCATAGTAGATCATATCTGTGGCAAAATGTGAAATGAAATATTTCATTTTATGACATTCCAACGATATGATAGTCTACTAGAAATGGATCCAGTGAAGTGCACGTTCCAGGAACGGTTTTTATTGGGATAGCGCGTTTTTTTCGCTTATATTGGAAATGTTGTTAATAAAACGCGTTTCTTGATAGTTTTTTTGTGTATGAATATTTAAGTTTTTGAAATATTTATAGTCAATTTGTGATTTTGTGTATTGAAATGTGTATCGATTAACAACTATTCAAATTATAAATCATAAGAAAACCTGGATAAAAACTTATGATGCTATCCTGATAACGCAGGTATTTGATTATTGGAAATTTCTCTTTCTAACATTGGTAACCAAATTTGACTAAATTCGGCTGAAATACTAGCTACACATTTATCTGCATTTAGTTGTATTAAAGCACTTTCTTTGATTTTCCGTCTTTTATTATTGGGTTCTTTTAATATTATTTTTGATGAATCCCATTGAATTTGATGACCCTCTTCCCAAGCATGTTTGCAAATAGCTGACTTAAAGAATTCCCTATCTTTGATATATTTTTTGTGTTCGTTTATTCGTACTTTCAATGGTCTAGATGTTTCACCTAAATAAAATTTGTCGCATTCACATGATATTTGATATATGCAGTTTTTTGAAGATTGTTCTTCATTCTTTGGTTTCGTTTTTGTTAGTATTGATCTCAATGTATTATTCGATTTAAAACTAGTTCTAATATTGAATTGATTACCAATTTTCTTAATTCTTTCTGATAAACCCTTAACATACGGTATTGTCAAGTTTCTAAAAATTATGTTAGCTGAATTATTAATATTATTGTTATGGGGTATCAACAATGAGCCCCTCTCTATATGCTTAATCTCCTTATTTACAAATTCTGCAGGGTAATTATTGTTATTTAAAACATCTTTTAAAAAAGTTTTCTCCTTTGTAAATTGATCATCACTAGAACAAATGATTCTGGCCCTATCGTATAAAGATTTTACTATCCCTTTTTTAACGCTTATAGAATGATTAGAGTCAAAATTCAAATATCTATTAGTGTGTGTTGGTTTGCGGTATACACTCGTTTCATACCCTGTAGATGTTTTATTAATAAGAACATCTAAAAATGGCAAAAAATTGTTATTTTCAATTTCAATTTCAAATTTTATAGATTCCTCTCCTTCATTTATATTTTTTAAAAAATCATTAAGAGATATTAAATCATGAGGCCATATTGCGAAGATGTCGTCTACATATCTCCACCAGACAATTGGTTTTAATTTTTGATTATTTACTATTTCGGCTTCAAAATGTTCCATGTAAATATTCGACAAAATTGGTGAGAGACAAGAGCCCATGGCAAGACCTTAATAAAAATTTGATAACAAAATTTTGCAGTCTTAAACATCAAAATAATTTTTTGTCAAATTTTTTCTGTTGTGTCAGTTAGGGATGAAAATTAATTTCTACTTATTTTTTCTTGACAACGGTAGCTGGAGAAACGTTTGAAATAAAGAATTTAAAAATATTGTGGTTTAATTTCCCAAGAAATTAAAAAAATAATGAATAATATACCACAAGGAACATACAGAAGATAAATTCCGAATAATATAATTTAAATTCCTTCGAAATGAACGAAATGTCAAAAGTGACATTTATACTTCTCGATCAGTTTAAAAAATATATTTTGCATTTTGGTGAAATTGTTTTTATTACTTTTCGACGTCTGAATCTTGGTCTGAACGGTAAGTAAATCACTTACCGACGTGTTAAACTTAGAAACCAGTAAACACAACCCACCGTCCTGACAACCGATGCTGTAAATAAACAAAAAAGATCAATCGCGCAAAAAAAATTATGGAAATAGTAGTAAAAATTTATCCGAACAAATTCAAGTAGATCACCAGCACTGCGAATACCAGCTTTGCATAGAATTTTAATATAGCATCGGTGGATCAGTGGTAGAATGTTCGCCTTCCACGCGGGCGGCCCGGGTTCGATTCCCGGCCGAAGCATATGAATCGCTGCTTCGTAAACGAGAGAGAGACTCAGGAGAGAGCACACGCACGCAAGCAAGGCACATAACGAAGCAACGTAACATAACGTAACGTAACGGTCAGATCTTTTGCGTCGCGACACCTGGTCGCTCAAACATAACCTGACGTAAAGAACTGAAGTTCCAAAAAACATCCGCGTGTATGGGTATACCTTTTACGACAGTAACATAAGTAACATTATTTGTATTACTTTTTTAAATGAAACTAACTGTTCCCAAATAATCCCTTGTCCAGAGTCAACTCGACTCTAACAAAAACTAAAAAATATTGAACCATGAACCTGCTGAAGATATTAATAATTTCCTACAAGCTTCAATTAGAAATATGGAATTGAAACATTGATAATTTTTGTGATATAGGTATTAAATAGAATATTTTTATTAGGTTTGTTTTTGATGGGATAATTGAGCCAGAATATTTTTATTTTTAACGTTTCGGTAGCGTTCCAGTTACCATTATCAATAATTATTGTATTTGTTAGCTTTTCCAAATAAAGTCGACAACTCTATAATCAATGTAATCATTATTTCAATTTAAAAGACTGTACAATTTTTGTCAAATTTTCTTGAAGTCAATCCACACTGGTAAAAATTAAGTAATTTACTATTCTTATATAGTTATAATTAACTAGAAAAAGGATTTTCACTATAGAAGACAATTTTTTTTTTAATTTTGAACTTTTTTTTAAGAAGAATTTTGTCTATATTTCACTCGTATACATTTTTTTCCATAAAGGTATCTGGATTTATTTTTTTACGATGTCAAAAAAAGTTGAGAAAATATAAATTTGGATATTATATAGCTATTTATTTATTTTAATTAGGTACAAAGACACATCAAACAGACATTAGTTTAAAACAATATAATTTACCTATTATCATCAATATTACAATTAATCTCGCATTAGCATTCTTTAAAAATTTTAATAGAAAATTCCGAAAACTTGATGAACCCAACCTTTAGAAGAAAGTTTTATTTCAACAACCCAATTGGTTTTCCATTATTTTTAGTTCATTTCAATTTTTTTCATCTACAATTATATGTAGAACTACGTTCGGAATTATTACTGTTGTTGTTGTTGTTGTTGTTGAAAACCCAACTCATCTCAACGTATATGCCGAGCTTTCGTCTAGGTGGGTCTTGAGTTCTCTACCTGGCGTAGTTTTGATGTTTGGGGCTTTCCTTTCCTTTTTAAGTTCACTGGATCACGATCTCCCTTTCTTCTCTTGGCGTGTATGTGTAACATTACACTTTTTCTCCTTTTTTTCATTCAGGTACCTGGTTAGATCTTCACTATGAACCTATCTCGGATGGCAATAAACCTTGTCTGTATCACTATCCTGTGTAAGCCCAGCAGGATTGAACAGCAATGGTGGACGTTCCAGAGGATGGCCAGCACTTATCATAATCATTATTTGGACGCTCTCTAACCGTCTCCTGCTTCTTCTTCCCTCTTGCAACATCTCCATCATTTGTGTCATGTTTCCCATGGCTTTTCGGAGTCTTTTATTCTGCTTGAACGTTCTCAATTTTTTATTCCATTTCATTGTTTCAACTGTTAGTAGTTATTGTTCCAAATGCATAAGTGAAGGATAGTAAGATTTTGAAATAAGGCTTGTGAAGATATAATGAAAATTATAAACGATAAATCTAGCCTTCGATAAAACCGAAAAAATAATATGCAAGGTTCCTATTCGTACATATACCTATCTACCTACATGAAATAAGAATTAGTGTCTTCCATATATGACTTCCGAATCGAATTAGACAGGAAGTGGATATCGTGACAATAATAAAATTTTAACCTGTACCGTTTATTGGTTAGAGTTCAAAAAACTATCATCATAACTCAGACGGGACACAATTTGAATTAGTGATATTTAAATGAGCAGAATTTTTGCTTTAAAATAAAATTGTCCCTTGTTAAAATATGATCAAAATAGATTATTTCATGTTTGAAGGTATTTATAAAAAGAAAGAATCAACGAATTTTACGTTTTTATTACTTCCTTCTGTATGCAGTTTCAAACCCAACGTTTCCTAGGGTATATGCCATTTTATTTCCTACAATACCCAAGTGCACCAGGTTGCACTTAAGAGTTACTCTATTATGGTTTGCCAGGGTTAAGTGTAGGCAGTCCCAGACCTAGGAGGCTACAGATTTTAGACTATCTGAGAGTTGAGTTAAGCGTTTTGAAAATTGCTTATGGTAGTTTCTGCTAATAGTATTTGATAAATTGTTTTCTTCCAGTTTATTTTTGGGCTTCCACGAGATCTTGATCATTTGTTCTGTCTCCAGTTCTTCAAAATATTCAACAAATACTTCATCTCCCAATTAGTCAATTTGTTTACTTATTTGCTGCATGATATAACTACGACTACGGTAAAAAGTAATTTATACCTTGGAAAAGGTTTTTTTTAAATTCCAGTTTTAGTTACATAAAAATTATTTATTGTGTGAAAATAACGAATACATTATCACTAATGAGTTTCATATAAAGATTTGTAACTTTGTTGTTTCTGTTGCCAATGTCAGTTTCCTGTTTAAGAGTGATACCACATTATTTCCTAACTGATTACAGATATATTTCATGGTGGTTTTTCACGTGTATATGACTAATATTTGTTCTATTTTAAAACAATACTTCAAGTGGAATAAATAAAAAGATTAATTTGATTTAAAAATTAAGTAAAATAAGGTGGTCAAATCATATAAACTGTTCACTATCTTTCCTTTGTATTAATCTTGAAGATAATTGTTATTTGAGGTAGCAGCATCCAGAAGAAAGCTTGGTATTCAAAAAAAACTATATACAAATGGTACTTGAAGTAAGGTGTTAAGGAATCTATATTTGTTCTCCATCTTTTATTGGACAATTGATCATAACTATTCATTGTTAGTTTATGTAGTCAGTGGCTGCTCCCTAGTATGTATGCAATTATGTTTGAACATCTGCCAGTTGAACTCTAGAGTGCTTCAAGTAACAGGTATCAGAACTTGCAGCCAATCATTCTCAAGACCGTGAATTAAATATTGGACCACAAAGCCTCAAGAAAGTGGGTTGCACAGAAATATCTAGAGTGGTGACAAATCTTACTAGGATAAAGTAAGGCAAAACAGGCCATAATATGACATTCGTAGGTCCAATAAGCAAAGATAGGAGAACTGTCAAGTTAATAGAATACTGCAAGATTAATGGTTTGACACACGAAGCTAAGTATAAGCTAGAGGAGGAAACTGTAAAGTATATCTTATGCCTGTGCAACTGCCTGGCGAATGTGCAAAACTTGTACTGGGCGATGGAAAGCCAGCGGCAATAAATTACATGAAAAATAGAGAACATAAAAAGTTGGTTGGAGGATAAATCTAAATTCAGAGGACTACAATGGTCGCAGTGGAACAGTTATTTAAAATTGTTTCCCGTTTTTTTTACCAACGAAAATGATTGTAAACAATTATTCTATCAAGTTCATTGTTAAAAATTGTGAGAAACAAAATTCGACGTGTTTACGTACATATGTTTATGCATAAACAAAAACATCGGTGTACCGTGAGAAAATATACACAAAGTGTTGCGAAAATATTCAAAATGTCGTGCGGATTTTAATCATCAACATTTTCGTGTACACCTCGTTTTAGATAAGATGCACAAGATGGCAACCAAAAGTACTGTTGGGAGAATCAAGGGTAAGAAGATATGAGATGACTGGTTGGAAATAAATAGTTAGAGAGAAAGGAGAATGGAGAAAAATTATGAACCTAGCAAAACACCTGAAGAAATAATCTTTGGAAGAAGCGAATGAATTGGGTGTAGCCTGGTATCCATACCAAGGTAGTACTCTGGTCCAAATTCCATGTACGCGATACATGACACAAGCTATATTGAGAGATGTTTTGCGTTCGTATTTGTGGATTCGTTGACTGGTTTCATGACTGAAAATTGTTTCCATAATTGAGAATAATATTTAAGTGGCCTAGCAGATCACAGCCTATGCAAGTTCTGCCAAGACGAAGGCAAAACCGCGGAGCACATACTCTGTATACTCTGTATACAATGGATACAACCAATATGTCAGTTTACGTGACGTTGTGATAATAACTGGGAAGTCAAAAATGTTGATGCTGAGTGTGGCCACTTGTATGTTGTGTGGTCGCCACATAGATCTGCAAAGGTCGCAGTGGGATAGAACAAAGAGCCACTCCAATTCCAATCTAATCTAATCTAATATTTTAAGAGGAGCATTTTCAAGCAACCAAGAGGTGGTGGATGGATGGATCAATTATAAAATTCAAAATTTCATTCAAATTAACAACATGTGTAGTGATTTCATAGTTAGTAATTTTAATGCAATTTTAGGGACTGTATATGTATATCTGACATTCTTATTGTGCTTATTAGATTATACCATTTTTTTTTCATTTTAATAATTATTTATCAATTTATGGGTGAAAAATTAAATTATCCAAGCTAAACAACGTAACAGGAAATAAACATGGCGATATCAGAATCTCATTTTGCGGTTAATTTAGTTTTATCGGTTTAACATGAAGATATCGAAAAAAAATTACCAGTCTACCATGCGGTTTTATTATAATCTGATAAACAATAAACATTTACGATGAATTTTCTCAACAATCGAACATATAAATATACAAAATGTTCTTTCCATTGCGTTGTTTGAATAAATATGGGACTTATGGGATCAGTATTGGTCTTGCAAAATCGTATACGTTAGCAGGATCAAGACCAAATTTACAGGCCCAAACTAAAATTTGTATACTCCATTACAGCTTTTGTAAGACATCATGTCTGCGGGATTGTTCCAAATGCTTTTAGGACGGAGCTAAAAAGAAAGGAATAAACAGAGCATACGTCTGGAAAGACCTTCTAAGGAGATGCTGAGCATTAGGAGAAACCAACTAAGAATCCTTTTCGCAGAAGGAATTGTAAATTCAACCAATTCCTGTGCATAATGGAGCTTGGGATATCGAAGTAATGTAGCTTTTGTCAGAAAAAAAGCACTGAAAAGACAGAATGAGATCCGCTTTCAATGAAGAGACTGGGTAAACCAAAAGTAGAAGAGGAAGAAGCCCTAACAAATCCTGCAAACAGTTTCTTAATAGCTTCCCAGTAGGGCCCAGATTCTTGACGGAGGGAGTAGAGCTTCCCGAAGAAGCAGATAAACAAGACAAGATAAGATAGATGATGAAGCAGCATTCCCTACGTCAAGATTCAAGATTCTGGTTCTAGGTAACATAGTGACAGTTTCAAACAAATATTTTGATGATGTGACACCAAGGATTCTTTGTCCTTTTAATTCCAGGTTGTAAAAAAGGTTCATGAAAAATGCATGCTTAATGACGAGTCTCGCTAAATGCGGATATTTTGATTGATATTTACGAAATAGGCCAGTTGGTATGGGTCATTTTAGACCAAAAGAACAAGTAATTAGCGCGAAATATTGAGAAATTTCGAAAAAAAAAAGTTTTCTAATTTGGGAAACTGATAAACTTTTTTTTATATTAATCTACATACTTTAAGGTACTTATGGAAAAAAAATCAGCCGTATTGCTAATTACTTGTAGTTGTCACCCCTATCGTCAGGCCTAAAACAAGTATACAATTCTCTAAATCAGTTGTAAGCGATTTTTCCAACCTATAAATAATATTATAATGAAAAATGTATTGATTTTAATATTCTTTTTAAAAATACAGTGTCCCAATTTAAAAAAAGAACTGCAACCACAAGGAAACAAATTAATCTGATAGTTATTATCTTAGGTTTTAAATTAAGATAAATATAACGTTAATAATAAACATTTATTTTGTAAACAGAATTTTTAAAAAAACAAATAACATCTGTCAGTAACATTGAAATTTATCTGGTTTCTTCAAACAAGAATGTAGCCTTCGATAAAAATTAACGCCTCTACTATTCGAAAGTACAGATAAAGCCCTTATCACATTTTGACACTCGTGTAAACAAGCAGTTAATACTACACCGAAGAAAGAATAGACCAGGCAATGTAACAAAAGAAGAGATTCATATCGAACGGATGCAGCTCGAATAAGAATTTTCAAACGAAATTTAACTAAAATAAGTAACAATATTTTCATAAACTTAATATTTGATTCAACTGTAAATTATAATGAATACATTAACTATTATTATTAGCGAATAAAGTAATTCTTAAATTATTATATTGTTGTTAATTAGCAAACAAATAATTATCGTTAACTTAATTTGTGTAGGTATCGATATATTTTAAAATGCCATTTATGTAATTTAATTTATGGTAATTATTGTATAAAATTATCCATTTTGTAAACGAAGGTAGCTGCTTAATTGGATCAAGACTACTAAATATCTGTTAATATCTTAAAAATTATCTTGGCAGTTAAGCCAGCTGCATTATATCTGTAAAATCGGTTACGTCAATTGTCAAAAAAGTCTAATAACATCCATACAATGAGCTAATATGGTTTAGTTTTCAACACATTCTGATGATATGTTGTGTACTAAAAGTTAGAAGCCGTTTCACATGAGAAGAAGTCACCTGAAGTTTGCCAACTGTCTTGCGAAGAAACCAAAATTAGTCTTGTTTTCATATGTCGCTTCGTAAAGACCGTTTCATGCCATTGGCGTTACAAATGACGTTTCATGCCGACAGATTTTAGTATTGACATTTGAGGTTGTGCTTGAAGCAATCATTTACTGACGAATATTCTTGATTTTTTAATATTTTATCTAGTTTATCTATAAGTGTTTGTTTTATTTGATCTAAAACCATTTCTCCTAAAAAACTTGTTCGGTGTTAATGGAAGTATTCTCCACAGTCAAGGCATACAAAGCCGGAAGCATACAGAAAAAAAGACGGAGAATTTGATGATGAATATCCGCGTTCTTTTGGTGAGGGCCAGCACCGTTCCAAAATGCAAGTATGTACCTCAATTATTAAAAGGGTTTCGGTCCCCAAAAGAGTGTTTCAGATCTTCACTCTTTGTTAGTTCTTCTTATATTCAATTTCTGTTCATTGTAATGTGTCTAGGATAAACTGGGACTTTTTCATCTTCTGTCAAATGTTTCTTCTAGTTTCTTATAATTGAAAAAGAAATCAACACATTTGAGAGAATTTAATAAAAAAGACTGTATCTACTATACAACTATTATTAGCAAACATACAACTTAGGGGGAAGATCTACGGGTTATTATAAAAATAAACCTTTATTACCTACTTTCTTTATTAAATTCGATATTATTATCTGCAATAACGAATACATGTTTTGTCACGTATCGCCACGACTATAACTATTCGAGATTAGAGTAACACTTAAGTTGGTGTCTTTTCTTGCTTTGTTAATTCAATATACGATTTAACTTAATAGAAACTAATTGAAAATAATGTCGGTAATTGGTGTGAAAATTAAACAAGCATTGTAAGTTGACACTAACTATATGTCATACTTTGTAGTCAGAAATGATTTCTTATAATTTTTTCTTTGCTTGGAGACGGGTAGGCAATATAAGTTTACTGTTAATACATGGTGGATTTGTCAAGAGTTAGTACTATGATTTGCTTCATGATGTCTAGATCGACCACGACCCAAACGTGACTCCCAGACAAGAGAATAATTACATGTTAACACAGTTTTGTTGAAGAATTGCAATAGTTTATTTAATTATTGGTAAAATCGGTACTTACAGAATAATTAATACGTAGTTTATAGATGGGAAGACTTACCTGGAACAGAAAAAAAAACATATTAAGTACTTATTTAAACTCTTTATATAAAAATTTTCTATAAAAAATTACACAGGAACATGACAAGCATTTGACTGTGGACTATGAAATTGAAAACACAAGTGTAGAAATCTACAGGAGAATTAATAATAAAAACACTACAGGAATACAAAATTAAATTTTACGTAATATTGATGTACGACAAATAAACAAAAAAGTGCAAAGCAAAGGGATGAAATATCTAAGAGGTTTCACGAAGATAGATAAGATGACCAATGTTGAAATACGACAAGATCTTGAAATAATGTCATTTATATGGTGGTGGGGAGGTGGGGTGATGAGGAATGCAAACGTTGTAATTACCCTCAACGTTCGAGATGCTTATACCATTTTTTGCGCAATCGTATTGAAATAAATTCCGAATATAATTTAAATTTCTTCGAAATGAACGAAATGTCAAAAGTGACATTTATACTTCTCGATCAGTTTAAAATATATTTTGCATTTTGGTGAAATTGTTTTTATGCTATTTATTACTTTTCGACGTCTGAACGGTAAGTAAATCACTTACCGACGTGTTTAGAAACCAGTAAACACAACCTACCGTCCTGAGAACCGATGTTGGAAATAAACAAAAAAGATCAATCGCGCAAAAAAAATTATGACAATAATAGTAAAAATTTATCCGAACAAATTCAAGTAGATCACCAGCACTGTGAATACCAGCTTTGATGAGAATTTTAATATAGCATCGGTGGTACAGTGGTAGAATGCTCGCCTTCCAAGCGGGCGGCCCGGGTTCGATTCCTGGCCGAAGCATATGAATCGCTGCTTCGTAAACGAGAGAGAGACTCAGGAGAGAGCAAACGCACGCAAGCAAGGCACATAACGAAGTAACGTAACATAACGTAACCTAACGGTCAGATCTTTTGCGTCGCGACCCCCGGTCGCTCAAACATAACCTGACGTAAAGAACTAAAGTTCCAAAAAAAGTAATATGAGTAGATTCCACAAAGTAAAAGTCCACACAGTAATTTCAATAAACATTTGATTCGTTTTTTTTTTCTAACTAATGTCATTTTACTTTCTATAAAATTGAAAAACAAAGCTTTTGAATTGAGGGCAAAGTCTTAATAATTCTGGTCTGGCTTTAGTAAGGATTATGCGATTCATGTGATGCTGCTTTCCCACGCAATTGTAAAGATCGAGCTCCGTGAGTAATAAGGTACCGAAAAACAAAAGGGCCAGACCCATCCTTTACAAAAACAATCAACTGTGTTTTCTTTCAAAATGCACTATTATGCGTTTTCAATCTGTTGCCATGCAATAGGCACACGGAGAGTTGGGTTTTTAATTTCAATCAATATTTATAAATATTTTAACAAAAATCTTTTTTATTAAAGATATAAACAATCTTATAAAATATTGAATTTTAGTCATTTTTCTGCAAGGGAGACGAACACGTGTTGTAGCTTTTGCAATTGATTTTGAACAATATTTACCAGGCTAATATTAAACTTAGGAAGTGTCAATCCTTCAACAACCAGATGTTTATCAGATATTACTGAGTGCTTTTAAAAATTGATTGATAAAGGATTATTGCATTCCAATACTCTATGTACCTACTATTTGAAACACATTATAGAATTGATACAATTTGTAAGAGCAAGTATCTGAAGAATATGATATTTAAACGCATGATTTAAAAATAACGTCTGAATGCAAATACCTTCCATCTCTAGCCCGAATATCACGATTATCAATGCATTATGAAAACGGGTCAGGGTTTGTGAACCGGGGGCGGGAAGGTGAATGGAAACCAGTAAGGGTATTGTGCATCCACCGGAAGCTGAATGCAACCTGACACCGGCTCTCACACGTGATTTGCCTCCCTTAACAACCAAATTTATGGCAAACTGAGGTTTATTGAAAAAAAAAAGAACAGGTCGACAGGAAATAGTAGTACGGATATTATTCACCACCAAAATAGGAATACTGTCGCACAAATGAGAATAGAAATTCAAAAAAATTATATATAAGAAATTTATTTGTGTTAAATGTATTTTATATAATTATTTAAAGTAGTAAAGAATGTTATATCATGCCAAATACTGGAGTTGGGATTATTCGATTGTATTGAGTGTATTGGACACCTGCTGCTACGTTGCCAACTCTTCAAAATTTTATTAAGTAGCATATAATACCTATATATATAATATATAAAATGGTTTTGAATAATTTTTCTTTTTACAGCAATTTCAAGCGACTTATTTTAATGCTTTCTGAGAAAATCACGAACCAACAGTTTACTGAAGTAAGGGGAACACTTTTAGAAAATATATTTCAAAATATTGCTTTATTTTATTGTGATTAAACTGATATTAGAATAACTATACCTGCATAAATTTGCATCTGAATCTAATCTATATTAAAAATGTGTTTGTAATAAAAAAATTTTCATATATAATACCACGAGAGTGAAAATTTTGTCGGCAAAATTTTTCGATTGTCATGAAAGTTTGTTGCTTGGCAATTTTGCGAATGACATTTTTAACAAAACCACGAGCCGTCAGGCCAGTGGTTTTGGATTAAATGTCATGAGCAAAATTACCTAAAAGCAAGAAACTTGAATACGACAAGAGAAAAATTTTACCTTACAAAATTTTTAATCGAGTGGTATTCGACATGACTATTTCACGAGAGAAAAACTAGAAACTCATATGTTTAAACGTTTTATTTATTGCAAACTTCAATTATACAAAGCCAAAAAAATAATAGCATTATGAAAAAAAAATTACTTATTTATGTAAAAAGTACAATTATTATAATTGTACGTTAAAGCATTATTTTGGGGATTGTTTTGCATCATAACCTGTGATAAATTTAAGTTAGAAACTGAGGATTCCTTTTCTTTATTTTTATTTTCTCGAAGGTTCTCTATAAGTTGGAAATGGTGTTCTTCATTTAATTGTAAATATGGTTTCAAAGAATGGGCAGAAGAATGTCTTGTAAGCTTAATTACTTCTTGTTCACCAACTCCTTCTTTTGCTAAAGCAGATATTGCAGAAGCTCTATGTGAATGATTGGTTATTTTTATTCTTTTGTGTCTATACCAATTGATTCTTCCGATATTTTCGTCCACTTTGAAATTGTATTAATTCCCAATGGTGAATTTTTGTACCATATTCCTTCCTCCCAATTTGGATGTACTGTTAAAAATAATCTTGTTGTTGTTAGATAAGGATTGGATTCTCTTTTTTCAATAATTTTTAAAAATAAACGGGACACAAATTGTTGTTAATATTATTTCTTACCAGCCACTTACTGCCAGATAAAGCTTTTGATCCTCCTTGTGTCGTTTTGGAAAAGAATGGATTATATTCTACCCTGCCAGTAAAATTACCTTTATTATCATATTCTTTTTTAAAGTAATTAATATCACAATTAGCAGCTTCATTTCCACGCCATGCTAATTCGAACGAACATAAATGAAAAAACTTTTTTTGTAACCCATCAGGATTATCTTCAGAATAGCTTTCTACCATTTCCATTAATTCTTCTTTGGTAAACGCGTTAGAACTTCTTTTTCTGGTTTCAGGTTCAGCCTGAAGCTTTTTACGTTTTGTATCCCTGGCCAATTTGGCAAATTTATAGGTAATATCTTTAAATGGATCAATTTTGATGTTAAATTCTAGAAAATATTTTTCCTGAACCATTTGAGCAGTCGTATTCCAAAGTGTTTTCACACTAGCTTCAGTATAATCAGTTCTATCTCTTTTTTTCATGTTAAAACCATAATCTTCAAGAATTTTTGCTGTAACTTGTTCAGAAATATCCTTTTCTAACGTATAATTACCTACGTGCGTCCAGAAACATTCTAAACTGTTCCAAAGATTTTATATTGAATTTTATCACAGAGTGATAGACGTCAAAAAATTGCCGCGACAAGAAAAAAAATTGCCAGTTCGAAACCTTCATATTTTGTCAGTTATAAATTTACTCTAGTGAAATAGTCAACCAAAAACTTATCAGTTCACTGAAAACATATTTGCTGTTAATGGTAAAAAAGAATAAAGCAAATGACTCAAAAAATATGGGTAATAAGGAGTTAATAACACCTTGTCGCCGAAAATCACTTTCATTGAAAGTAAATAGATCGAACATAAATTCCAGAACGTTATAAAAACGGAGGGTGGCTCTAAATATCCATATAAATGACATGCCACAGTAACTTAAAAATTAAATATTCTAGATAGTCGTACAGATATATATTTATATAGGCAGGTATACATTAAGCATGAAAATAAATAAAAATAAAAACTAGCATAGCATAGCTATCAACTTTAATTATTTTTAAACTGTGTACAAGGAGATGCAAATAAATTAGTTTTAATAAAAAAGATATTTTTTTACTGATAAATTAAAATTATAGTGCACGCTTGGATAATAAACATGACAGAATATTCATGGTTGTAATTTTTTTTTATACGGGGATTATCGCTGCTTCTTATGCATTATTATAACGCTTTTAAGTGCTTAAACTGTATGTATAATTTGATCTAAGATTATCAAAATGACAGTATTCCAAACTGGTACTTACTTATGGCAGCGAAACGTGGGCACTGGACCAAAAAAATGAAGAGTAGAATACAAACTATAGATATGAAATACCGGAGAATAACAAAACGAGACAGAATAAAGAATGTAGATATAAGAGAGGAGCTAGAAATAAAATCAATGCTAGATTATGTAGAAAGAGAACTGAACTGATGGGGAAATCTACAGCGAATGGAGGATCTGGTTAAAAATGTATGAAAAGTAAAAGAGACCAAAAGAATCCTGGCTTAACAATATAGCCAAAATATTAAAGGGAAGAGGGAAAGCAATTGTAGAAGCAAAACAAATAGCAAAAAATGGAAAATAATTGAAAACTTCTGTTAAAGAACTTGAAATTTTGAGAAAACTAAGCAAAACAATTAGCAAAAAATGGAAAATAATTGAAAACTTCTGTTGAAGAACTTGAAATTTTAAGAAAACTAAGCAAAACAATTAGCAAAAAATGGAAAAGAATGGAAAACTTCTGTTGAAGAGCTTGAAATTTTAAGAAAACTCCTACACGGAGAGGTAGAAGAGAATTTGATTATACAGGGTGATTCATAACTATTGGGACATAGGCTATTAGAAAATATGACATAAACATAATTATATTGGTACTCAGTCGTTTTTGGAAACCTAATTATCTAATAAAAATCACTGAAAAAATTCGTCAAAAAAAGTTACCAGTCAATTTTATCAGCAGAAATCCTTCACGAGGCTCCCCCTCTGATAACAATCGATAAATATACAGTGAAATTATTAGCAAAATACGAAAAAAAATCATCTTAAAAGCCCTTTATCTTTTTCCACAGCAATATTTTATTGTGGTATATTTGGTCCTATCGCCATATATTGGTCCAAACAATCTACCCTTAGCCTCTATGTCCCAATAGTTATGAATCGCCCTGTATATACAGGGTGTACCAATCTTACGAAAAACTTCGGTATATGGGTTATTTTAAGAGATATCTAAAAATGTTATTAACAAAAATAGTAGATGTGCTGAAGATCCATATTTTGAAATTATATCGAACTATACAGAGTGCTGCATAACTCCGTTACAAACCAATCATATGATTTTTCAAATAGGTACCCCAGTATATTATACCGAATTCGGATTGGTTACATTTTTTTGAAGCTTTTTATATAAGGTTCTGCCACGTTATACAGAGTCCTTCAAAAGATATGGAAACGTTTATGTGAAAATCGTACACATCCTAGTAATAATATACAAAAATGTCGTAGTTCCAACATAATTGTATGAAATATGAAAGTCCCCTCGTATACAAAAAACTTTCAGCTATAAAACTGTAATATGGTGAAATGTTTATTGGTAGTTGCACTGAAAATCCGATTTCCTGTTACACAGGAAACAAAACACCGATAGCATCTTTAAACGCGCTAGATCAAAATATCACTTAAATATTCAACTTAATTATTATTCAGCCAAAATAAAACAGGTTCATGAATAAATGCCATCGATGTGATTTTTATGTTACGCCCAGTGGGTTTTTGATAAGGTGGAGATTCGAAAATAATGTGTGCCTTTCCGTCAAACAGTTTTTTAATGGCTGTTTACTTGGATCACACGATCAAAGAATATCATTACGAACTACAGGAGTGAGTGCTGCTAAAGCTTGTAGGAGGTCAGCTTTTTTGTACGATTCTTAACATCAACAACAACTAAACTGTATCTATAAATGTGTTATTTGTTAAAATGTTATTTAATAAAAAAATGGTATTTCGCGAATCCGGTAATCTCGGAAAATTTCCTTTTCACTGAAGTGTTCTGGATAATTCATCTACCGAAAAAGCATATTACTACAATTTCAGCTAAGACAGTTTTCATTTACAACGAGCTCAAATGCACTGTTATATAATTCTTTTTATAAGTCCGACCCTGTACATTATTTTTGTTTCCAAATTTACAGTCATGTTGAGGACATGTTAGGTTATTAGCCCTGCAAAAAGAAAATAAATCGCCCAAAAAACAAAAGAAATATTTTCAATTGAAAAATGTACTCCTTTATTTCGATCCACAGTGTATATACAATTTTTTTCACTACTAGCCAAATTTAAGACAAAAATTAAAAATTAAAAATTTTTATCCAGGTTTTCTCATGATTTATCATTGGAATAGTTGGTAATCGATACACACTTCAATACACAAAATCACCAAACTGAGTGATAGGTACATATTTTGAAAACAAAAATAATCATACACAAAAAAGTAACAACAAACGCGTTTTATTAACAACATTTCCAAAATAAGCGAAAAAAAGCGCTATCCCAATAAAAACCGTTGCTGGAACGTGCACTTCACTGGATTCCATTTCTAGTAGACTATCATATCATTGGAATGTCATAAAATAAAATATTTATTTCACATTTTACCAGAGATGTGATCTACTATGAATGGACTTTAATAAAATTTGACAACAAAGTTTTGTAGTCTTAAACTTCAAAATATTATTGATTGTCTAGTTGTCATATTTTTTTCGTTGTGTCAGATAGGGACCAAAAATTATTTTATCATTATTTAATCTTGACAAAGGTAGCTGGAAACATCGAAATAAAAAAATAAAAAACATTATTGTGGTTTCATTCCCAAAAAATAAGGGAGAAAATATTAAAAATAATTCACAAACGCACCTCGAGAAGCGTTTACTCCATCGTCTGACTGACAAGTACACTGTCAGTTTTCGATATATTATGAACGTACTCGTTATGTCATCAGTCATTTTTGATTGATCGCGAATTTTGAACGAATAGCATTTTTATTCAAATAATTTTATCTTGATAGGTAATTTCAAGCAGCAAATATGTTAAAGACAATCTGCTGGGTATACAAAATTATGTTGCACAATTTTTTGTTGAACTACTATCCCTGAATTTTCAAAATATTTGAATTTGTCCATTATTAACCACCAATAGAGAAATCCAGCTTCTCAGTTGGCTAGAAGATGCAATAATTGTCAACTTCACATCTAGTAGTGGAAAATAGTTATTTTCCTAACAAGTGCGGAAAGTGATACTTTCCCGCACGCGACTGCAGTTGACCCGAACGAAGCGAAGCGGAGTTCGGGCAAGCGGTCAAGGGCGGGAAAGACACTTTACACATAAGTTAGGAACATTATTTTATCTACGGCCGTATATACTAAAAAGTATACCAACCAATTTTTCAAAAGTTATCATATTTCAACATACATATACAAAACTTTAACCAAAAACTATCATTATTTTTATAAATATTAATATTAGAAACACAATTTGTTGCATTCTGTAAATTACTTAAAATTGCCGGTCCAGTGGAGTTATTTGGTGTTAACTGGTGAGTAGATGACGTTGATGAGGATGGCATCGGTTGAAGGTCACATAAAGATGACGATGAAGGTGACGGCAACGGTTTTAAGTCATTTGTAGATTTTTTTTGTAGAATTTTTTCTGATATATTTTTCTTATATAAAAAAGGGGTGGTTTGGTAGTTGATTTATGACACCACTTTGAAGAATGTACAGAGTTATATCAAAAAATCTTCATTATTTTATATTTTCCAAAAAAATTAAAAATGCAACAAAAAGCTAGAAAAGATGTAGATTTTATTTGATGGACTATTTATTCACCTAGTGTAACAATAGTTATAACTTCCGAAGTAAAAAACTATCTAATAAGGTCAAAATTTGCATAATTTTACTAAAGTGACACTTTCAAAGCCAAAATGCGTGCGGGAAAGTGGGTTAAAACGCACGGTCGTAGAAAAAATACATTTTTGAGTTTCTCGTTTACTGCATTACATTGTCCATCACAATTATACTTTTTTC
This sequence comes from Galerucella calmariensis, assembly GCA_910591675.1. Classification (NCBI taxonomy): domain Eukaryota; kingdom Metazoa; phylum Arthropoda; class Insecta; order Coleoptera; family Chrysomelidae; genus Galerucella; species Galerucella calmariensis. The sequence continues at coordinate 66,836 of CAJUYG010000040.1, read as the reverse complement.
CGGTACCTATATTCGGAGATAAATAATTTTTAAACTCATCTTCGAACAGTTCTGCTTGAATTTTTAATATTCTTTGCTGACGACAATAAATCGTTCGGAACCCAACTTGATTCTGATCGCCACATACTTAGTTTTAAATACAAGGTTATTGAAATTTTGAAAAAATATTAAAAATAATTATCCCGAAATCCCTACTGTGCTACTGTTATCGGATTATAACGACTACCTGGTGTGGATTTGGGTCTTAAATCAATCATAAGTCAAAACGAAATATCATGAAACGAAGTATAACTCAAATAATGACAGATCGCGGAAAATGTCATTCTCCAGTTTGACAAGTTAAGGTAAAAAAATGTTGTAATAACTTATACTTCTTATTGTCTAAATTATAATAAAAACTGTAATAAGATATCATTTTTTTCCATATTTATTGTCAATACCTCCGTACCAGATGTTCAGTGACGCAAAATCAAGTTTTGACAGCACGTCTGCCGAGTCTTTAAGTGGTTCTTCCAAGTATTGTGAGTATCTGGTGATTCCGCTCGAGAAACCACCCATTTCCGGTCTATGTATTAGGTACTTCACAAACACCAAAAAGAAAAAGCAGAAGAATTATACAACTAGGGTGTATAATACCCCACGTGCTACTTCATTATTACCATATCCGTGTCTTAAGATTGGATAAAAGGATATTTAGAAATTTAGTTTACAGTCCAAAAATTGTAGAAAATAAATTGAAGATATTGAAATTACCTAGCAGCTCTTTCAAGAAATTATACTACACACTTCTGCAGTGAGTGTGAGTATATTTTAAACGTTTTCCTATGAAAAAACAGCTATAACTTGAACAATAAGCATTGCTAGGTACTTCAAATGGAAAACACTCCATTATTTTTTGTTTGCAACTAAAAGCGGAAAATTAATTCAGTAAAGTTCAAATATTAAAGCTTGTGGAAGACCAACCAGATTATATGTTGGTACAATGAAGAGCAATCATACATTCTCCAGATAGCTACTCAGCATCAAGACTCAACCTTTATTGAAGTTAGCCCAAAATCAATTGCAGAAACGAACAGATTCGTAGCTATTGTCGAGAAATCACTTATTACCCAGTTAGTAGCATTGTCCACCTCTAGGTGACAAAATCTGCACATGTGTGACTATGTTTCTGGTCTTTCTCACTATTTTTTTAGTTGTCCAAATTTTGAGAGCGTGATATTCTCATCAACATCGTAATATGCTAATTTCATAGCACAAAACCTAGCAATTATAGTTTTAACACTTTTTCTTCTGATTCATTAACATCTTCAACATTCAATACAATTTTATTGGCAGCTTGGTTCATCCGTTTGATTCAAAGCTGCTGTAGCTATAAATATTTAGCTCTATAATTTTTATTAATTGTTGTAAGCTCTAAATTTTTATTAAGTTTTCTGTTTTTTTATATAGGTCCTCTGAATATTGATTACAATCTCCAGATAGCCACGCAGCATCAAGACTAAACCTTTAATGTAGTTTATCATCGCCTAGTCCAAAATCAATTGCAGAATTGTCCGTAGATATTGTCGGGAAGACACTCCTTACCCAGTTAGTAGCATTGTCCACCTGTAGGTGTCAAAATCTTCACATGTGTGACTATTTGATATTTTCATCAACATCTTAATATGCTAATTTCATAGCACAAAATCTAGCAATTCTGGTTTTAACACCTTTTCTTTTGATTCTTCATTATCTTCAACATTCAATACAATTTCATTGGCAGCTTGGTTAATCCGTCCGATTCAAAGCAGCTGTAGCTATAAATATTAGCTCTACAATTTTTATTAAATTGTTGTAACCTCTAAATTATTATTAACTAATATAGAAACTATTAAAATTATGTTAGCTGTCAGTTTTTTTTATATACATAAATACCCTGGTACAAAATGAGTGCAAGGAAGGTCTTACACTTCATTTATCTATACAGGGTAATCGGAGAAGACGCCGTAGGACGACAAATGTCCTTCCCCTCCGAAAAATGAGCCCACCGCCAACCCTATTTCAACAAAATGGAGAGAGGAAGTTCTAATGTGACAGGGGTATCTGCCGAAACACGTGCGCATAGATATTTCCCGGCCCACTTGTGTTTTATTGTGCATATGAGCGTTTTGATATCAAATACTTGAAGAAAACAGCGGCGGAGGTTAAAGAAAGGGGTTCATAATTGTTCGTTTAAGAAAGGTAGTTAAATAGTTGACATTATTCTCAACAATTTTTTTGTACTTCGCGTTGTTTATCGAACGTCAGCGATATTGAGTTGATTGTTGGCATATTTTGAATCTTCTTTCTCACAAATTATACTCGTAACAACACGGAGTCTAATATTTTTTACGACTTGCTCTGCTTAATTTATTATTTTAAGATTCTTTCATAGTTTACTGAACCTTCCAGTTCTCGTTCTTCTAAATTAAAATCAATACAATATTCCAAAATCGTTTGATAATAAATAAAGAAATCCTAGACATTTATAACCACAAAAACTGTGAGATTTCCAATTATTTCTGGTATTTAAACAGTTTAGTGTCATCAACATATCCACGTGAAGATTTCTAATATTTTAGGGTATAAAAATTGTAAAAAATATATTCAATTAAAAATTTCCTATCATGTGCATTTTAATTTGTTCTATTTTGAAATTTAGACCCCCCATATAATCAAAAATATGAAAAACAAAGCCTGCCTATGAAATAAATTTCATTTAAATTTGGTTTTTGATATTAAAAAACCCTTTTAAATCAAAAAGTAATACTTTTAGTGTACGCTACTGTTAAATTAGATTACATGATAGGTACAAGGTACATTCTCAAGAGGGTTCTGCAAGAAGCCATTAATAATATTTAAATTAAGATGGCAGCCATCCAGAAATACAAGTTTTAGTATAAGGGTCTTTTTATTTAAAAAGGGTTGTGTATAGATGGGGTTTCTAAGCATTTTTTTTCTATTCCATTTAATGCAATTTGATGAGTGCCACAAAGCTTTTCATACCATTGATTGAGTGACATTTCGGTGTACGAAAGATCTGGATTTTCGAGAATAATGAATTGATAAAGAAAGCAAAATGGCACTTATAGAGGGTTCTTATACAACAAAACTTGATTTTATTCAGTTGGGTAGACAAAGTTTAAAGTTCTTATTGTATTTAAATCTATCAAGATTGTTTTGTAAAATACAGAGTTATTGAAACACTTACCCCTGTGAAATATCAACTAAAAGAATTTGATACCTGATAATTCAATTTCTTAAAACTTAATTTGGGTCAAATTATGCATTTATATTGGTTTGATATTCTATGTTAATGTACTAAGTGACAGACCAATAGACAGGTGTGGCTGTTGTTAAGTATAAGTAATGTATAAACTATTAAAATTTAGATACTGTCAACCTGATATTTCTTTTGTTTGTGCTTAATTCTTATCTGAACACTAACTCGTATTTTGACCTCATAATTTAAATACAAAAAACGTTTTACGGCTACCATTTGCATACGTTTTTTTTCTCTAGAATGTAATAAAAAAGAAACAAACAATAAAGTGTTTTTCTTTGTTCAAATATTGAAAATTTAAGATGACATCACAAACGTCAAAAATTGGCAGTCTTAAAAAGTTGCAGTGATTTGAAAATGAAAATATCTTAAAGCACTTCATTATTCGTGCAAAGTAGAGATATTAAGTATCTTTATAGCTAGATCTTTCCAAATGAAACAAACGTCAAAATTTGACAGTGACTCAAAATGTTATAGCTGTTTGAAAACCTCTTAAAGAGCCTACAGTTTTTGATAACAAGGTTTCTATTGTAAAATATATATTTAAAAATCTGTAAAGAACGATCTTTCCAAGGGAAGCAAAATCTGACGCTTAAGAATTTATAACTTTTTGAAAAAATTACTTAAAGCGATTACTGCTTTGTCCGTGGCTAATTATTGAAAGGTATTTTTCTGTAGCTCAAACTTTTGACTTACCGTAGATGGTTCTGTATCATCAAACTGCTGGAAAAATATGAAGTTCCTATGGCCTCATTGACAAAAAACTTGAAAATTCGAAAATTGGACTGATCAAATTTGACGTATATTACCTACTAATATAATATTTAAGTGACTCCCAAAAAAATTGTCAAATAAGGTTTTCAAATATTCTCAAAAATGAATAATATCGATGGAAATATTTAGTGAAGACAATGAAATAAAAAAAATAAAATAGTTTATTATCATGTACCTATTTGTTTGGTTTATTAATGATATACACGACAACCGAAACCAGCATAAACTTCCATATTCCGGTTCTGGTTTAATACATTTCCCAAAGGCACTTTAGCGGCGGAAGTCGCGAAAAGCGCAATGTCGCAAAAAGCGTAAAATAAGCGTACCATACAACAGGAAGCTGCAAACCTGCCTCTCATTTCTTACACTCCGGGCTTCGAGCTAGTTTGTGTCCATAAAAGATAATAATAATAATTACCAGGATGATTAGTCGATCGATTTATTCCTTGCAGGAAGTATGTACATCAAATATTTCCGGTTAAATGTAACATTTTATCACACATTTAATTGTATTAGTCTTTTGAAAAGAGTAAAGAGTAAATACAAGCGTTGCGAACAATCTTCAATAATTTGTGTTCGATTTCCAGCGCTTGGTAATTTTCGGCGGTATACATGAGCGGTTTTGATCGACTACGCATCATTTTAATAAATATCGAAAATATACGTTTTATCTAATTCCGCTATCAAATGTGACACTTTACGTCACTCCTTGACGTTAGGTAACGTCACATCTTACATAACCTTCATATATCAGTTATGAAAAGTAGTTATGTAAAAACTTTACGTAACTGTTTATGTTTCAACATAGAGATACCACATGAGTTTCAAAGAATAATTTATTAATTAGGTAGGTACTGTCAAAACTGACAATTATTTCATTATTTAAACTGTACAATTAATCCATTCTTTTAATTCAATAGTATTTTGAGATTTATAAACATTGAAAACATTATTCAGGACACAGTTATTTAAAGTAAGTCAATTTTCTGGGTGAATACATCATAGTAACAATACTTCTAGCACCATTTGATTCCCCTTCAATATTATCATTGTAATTGAAGATTTTATTGAATATTATGAAAGCGCGGAATTAGATAAAACGTTGTACGTAAACACGTTATGAAGAGAGCGACATTGTTCAACACGCGTAATTTGCAGAACTCGCTAGCGCTCGTTTTGGCAAATATTACGCTTGTTGAACAATATCGCTCTTTTCATAACTAATTACGTAAATATCTATTGTTGCTCTACATCTATACTTTTCAAAACAGTTTTAAAATTCGAAAAAGGCTATCGATAACGCATCCAGACAAGTAGCTGTCGCTAAGCATCTGCTTTTTGTACATATGAAGAGCATAAGAATCGCTGTTGACAGCTAACTTTTCACGAAATTACTTTTTTCCACGGGAAAACAAGTGAGTACTTTTTTCCCGGATATATATACATATAGATAAAGGAAGATATTTGATTTTAGAATATTTTATTGAGCATAAGTTACATTTCCTTTATATCAAAGGTACAATTATTAAATGTGCATTGCATGAATGACATGTTCCTTGAACTATTCAGTACAACAGACGAATTTTCTTGTGTTGAAATAATATTTCTCTTTGACATGGGCACAACTGCTGTTGATGTACCGGGTGTTATTTCAGAACTGCCACACGTTCTGAACACTTTATTAGGCAATTTCTGTTCTGTGTGCCACCGATTCATCAACACACCCTTCAGCGACCGTTGATGACTCCCAACCACCATGTTTCTTTAGTGTCATCAAGTCTCCCTCAGATTCAACTAAAAGTGTAGCAGACGATCTTCGAAATGAATGACCTGTATATGAGTTAGCATTTCAAGTTGAAGAAAATTAGCTACTGTTTCAGGTACCTTATAAAACTGATTTTCACCCATAACCTGATTGATACATTTTTCATTGCGATATGCATAAAACAGGCGGCGATCCTTTGCTGCTGCTTGACGAAGGACTATGTACATTTGGTAATATTTCTTATATTCTTCAGTAACCACAAATATCCTGTTTACATCATTCTTTGTTTGCTTCAGTTTCACAATAACTTTCAAGAATCTTCAATATCATCTAATGTTACCTGGCTAATTTCACAAATTCGACAAGCTCCTGAAATCCCAAATACAACAATAACCTTGGCCATTAAATAAACTTCATCGGGTGCATTATTTAAAAAATCACTCATTTGTGTACCTACTCGTGAAAATCGCAGCTTTCTTGGGCGTGTAACCTTTCGCATTTTGTTTCAGAAATGTAATTAGTTTGAAATATTTTGAAATGTTTACATTATTATTGGATTAACATACTTTTAATCATTGAATAATTCGATCACACTGTTGATGGCTTTTGTTGTTGTGCCAGCTCCGAAAAATAAGCCAATAACACTGTCTCCGAGAAAAAACTGCATGTCTTTTTCATTTTCCATTCCTTAAATCTTGAATAAGCGGTTTCGTAAATTTTCCGCGATTTAGCTGGCAATTATACATTATACACAGGAAAAATATTAGATTTTAGCTCTCGAGTATAATAAATAACTATTTTTTTCGTTTTAAATGTTTATAACGAAATATTGAAAAACATTTTGTGTCTTCCAAACATAAGACATCAGCAAAAAAGTGATAATTTCTTTAAACATCCACATATTTTATTAACAATAAACTTCAAACACGTGTAGAAAATTTATTTATTTTAATTTCCGATAAAATCCTAAAGTGCAGCGACAAATCTGCGGAAAGAAATTTTCTAAACCATAACTGGTGTGAGAGGATTTCCTTCAAGCCTAAGACAACATCACCTAATGAAAAAACAAATATGTCTAGCGAGTTAACTAATGACAGGACGTCGTAGAAATTTTATTTAATTCGTGATAATTTCCAAAGCCAGTCAATGAATTTTATATCCTACGACAGATCCCGTAAGAAGCAGTTTGAAGCGCAAACATACATATAAGGTGCGTAGAAACAAGTAAAAAGTTTGAATCCGCAGGAAGCTGAAACATCGTCATTACAGTCAATTTAAAATTGATTCGTGGTACCGTGTGTCCTATGACTTTGTGTCAAAACCTTGGGAAACGGAAGAAAGACTAAAAATAATTATAGTACTTCATATAAATTTTTTTCCTTACTACCTTCGTTAACGAGATATAGGACATTAAAAATGATTTTTTTATTTATAATTTGTAAATGGCTTGTTGGGAAATTGTAAAATTTCAACCGTTTATAAACTCTATAATATTGAACACTTTTTTGTGTTTACAAAATTTTTTATTAGGGTTATCGCAAATTCTCTGAACTTTCACTTATTGTCGAAATAGTTGCTTTTTTGTCAGCTTCCATTTTGTTGTAGCACACCTGCAAAAATTAAGGGGAATACGTTTGCCACCCAGAAAGAATAGAAAATTATCTGTATTCTTTTTCATGTAACTTATCTTAAATCAGGTGTTATACTTGCTTATAAAAAGAGTTTTTTTTATAAAAAATTTTACCCTGCACACGAGACACATGAAATTTAATATTTCAAAAATTACGCAGTGGGTGGTGAAATAAGGTAGCCACGGGCCATTGTGAATAAAAAATAATGTAACTTTATCATTTATTAGGTCCAACGAATAAATGTTTTTCCATGTCATGTTATGGTTGCTGACCACAAATTTATTTTCAAAATATTAGAGAAAAACACGTTTTGAAGAAGATATTTTGTGTATTACACTTTAAAAATAAGGAAATTTTGAAAAAACTCCAAGCTGACGCGTTTTGGAGAAGAAATTTAGTGTATTACACTATGAAATTGTCATTATTTTGGAAAAAATCAAAGCTGTCACGTTTTGAAGAAGATATTTTGTGTATTACACTATAAATATGAGAAAATTTTGAAAAAAATCAAATTTGACACGTTTTGAAGAAGATATTTTGTGTATTACACTATAAAATTGTCATAATTTTGAAAAAATTCAAAGTT
>CAJUYG010000040.1:0-35572 GCA_910591675.1 Galerucella calmariensis | reverse complement strand
GAAAAGCTGATATTAGAAACTGGTTAATCGTAAAAGATATACCATTTAAAGATTGATATGTTGAAAAAAGAACTTTTAAAGGTTGCTCCAGATCACAAGCTACAATTTAAGAAGTTTGTTATTGAATCGTGGGATAACAGTGCTTCGTTTGCCGCCATACCATTGTGAATTAAATGCGATAGAGTTAATATGGGCCCAAATGAAAGGTTATGTAGCTAAACCTCGAGCTAGACATAATAAAACATTTAAAATGAAAGATGTTCATGAACTCATGAAGTACTCATTGACAACAATAACTGAAGAGAACTGGAGAGATGCTGTGAATCATGTAATTAAAGAGGAAGAGAAAATGTGGGTTTTAGATAACCTCTTAGAACAAACTATAGAACCGATAGTGATCTCTCTCGACGAGTCTTCGGATGATTCTTGTATGGTCAGCGAAGAAGATGATACTATAGATTGAATTTTATATTTCCCTTAAATGGAATGTTTACTTTACTGAATATACAATAATTCATTGTCAATAAATTTGAATTATGAAAATTAAACTATATTTTCTTCAATTACTTTAATTTAATAAAAATGAAAATATAACTTGTTAATAGGCCTGAACGAATGAATTTTATTTCAACTGTAATGTTGACCGAATCTAATTAAATAAGCAAAATGAACTAATATCGTAATCTCCGCCACTGCCGCAATGTTTATCGTTTATCTGGCATTGTTCAGTTTTATCACCATATTGTATTTTGAGCTGAGACAGGGATGTACAGATAACCAATACAGACACCTACTTGTTTTGCATTAGAATTTTAGTATTTACTTGTAAAATTCTTAGGATCACTCTGTAAGAGATAAATTTCTATTTGAATATTTAATGAGGCTACTGTGCTGTCAGACATTAAGAAATAAACTATATTTGGCAACAATATAATCAAATTATTAATAATAATGATAAATATTATGAAAATTTATGAAAATTAGAACGAGTTTTCGGCTTTTTACGATAATTTTGTCCATATCCACGTCTTTCCAATCTCTCCTCTGCCTTTTTGGGTAACATTTCAAATATAGAAGTGACCCCAGGGATCCTATTCTCAAACCGTGACATATTTTGTCGTATGCGAGAAATCCTCTTTGTCGAATAAAATCTGAATATTCTTATTCTCAAATGTCGCCTTCGCAAATTTTTGACAGACAAATTGTAGAATGGTCAAAGGCAGTCGACAATTTATGTCGAATGCGAGAATTTCATTAGGTACTTGCGAAATTTATAGGTTAACGTTATACATGTCAAAAGAAGCAGAATTTAGAATGGAGGCAATATTCTGCCACTTACTCCTTGCAATTTGAAAGGTAAAATTTTCCAGAAAAAAGAGGCTCATTTTCTATTTCTTGCATTAAATTTATTAATGTTCGTTTTTGGTTTTGGGTGCAATAATTTTTTTTGGTTTTACTTTCAATGTTTATCTTGTTATTCTTGTTCTACATTGTACATTCTAACTTCTAACAAATAACCAAATCATTACTGTCATTACAGATCATATAACTACTACTGTCATTTCATTATTTTACAACTTTACAAGAGAAGTGGCATGGAACACGATATAATATCGAAATTTCGGTGTTGCCAGTTCATGTTATTCGACAAAATTTATCTCATGCGACTTAGATGTCGAACCCATTTGAGAATGCCAGATTGCAATGTTGTGCGACAATTTCTATCGACATATGTCGAATACGACAAATGTCATTCGACATTCGAGAATAGGCCCCCCAGAACAAAAAATTGACGATACGTCTACAAAACTATCGAGCCAGAGCTACTAGTCGATTCTATGGTAACTTTCACGATGTTTTACTGTCCGCAACAGTGAACTTTCCAGCTAACTCTCTGGAAAGCTTTTAAATCCTTCTAGTACTAAGCTAAGACAGCTAGAATAACAAATTCAATGAAGTCATGACATTTATTGAGATTCTAGATCAAAAATTTCACAATACGTAACTTTCGCGTTTTTCGTGTTTTGTTTGATTGGGCGTAGAATTAGTGATTTTTGGCAATATGACTGAACAAATTTACAATTGCAACTTCAGTGTATCAAATTCCGTTGAAGCAGCCGTTCAATTCAGTTTATTGGCTGGCATATTTCCTCGTTTTTTTTCGTAAGTACTCTGTATAATATCGGTAGTTACTTAAGAGCACTGCAGGTGTTCAAAATAATGTAATTTATCCATCAGTATTGTAAAGAATAATGGGATAGTGAATAAGTTGTTTTAATACCAGCATCAATAATATATTTCATATTAAATTAAATAAATGAACATAAATTATGTTTGTAAATTGTCATTTATAATAGAGACGGTATCCAGGTAGCAATACCTATACTTAATAAGGAATAAAAATGAAGAGAATCTAAAATGCAATTATAAGATATCAATTTTTTTCGGTATTTTACGAGGTTTCTCAAAAAATATGAACTTTACTCAAGAATAAAGTACGTTTAAATTTGACAATATCGAAAAATGTTATAAATAAAAGTTGATCGGGATTGAAAACTACGTTCAAATATACGATTTCATATATTTATATAAAAAAAATGTATTATTTTTTTAATTGTATTTCTAGATACAATAACAATGCAAATTTTACTGTAGTTACGTGTAATATACCTCTGACAAACTAATGAATGTTTGATAGCTACAAATGTTTGACAGTAACTGTCAGAACGCGTTAGAATTTTACGCAAATATGGTAGCGTTGTTAACCCAATAATGCCCACCGGCACATAAATGTATATACCAACGTATATTAATTTTTTTTCAGAAAATTGTATATACTTCTTGTTGCTGAATATATACAAAAATATTATTTGTGATTTTTATTACACTGCGTAATTTTTCCTACAATTTGGAGTTAGTAAATATTGTTCTTTTTTGTCCGCCTGAATTATTTTAGTAAAAAAGTTTTCACGTTGATCTCATACTCAATACATTGTACAACAATGCTGCAGTAAAATAAGTTTACCTTTCATTCCGAAAAATATTTTATACTTTGATAAAAATTGGTGGTACATGAATGTGCCAGTGGGCATATTCGATCTTTTTTTAATTTCTTGGGAAATCAAACCACAATATTTTTAAATTCTTTATTTCAACGTTTCGGTAGCGTTCCAGCTACCGTTGTCAAAAAAAAATAAGTAGAAATTAATTTTTATTCCTAACTGACACAACAGAAAAAATTTGACAACTAGACAATCAAAAATTATTTTGAAGTTTAAGACTGCAAAATTTTGTTATCAAATTTTTATTAAGGTCCATTCATAGTAGATCATATCTGTGGCAAAATGTGAAATGAAATATTTCATTTTATGACATTCCAACGATATGATAGTCTACTAATGGATCCAGTGAAGTGCACGTTCCAGGAACGGTTTTTATTGGGATAGCGCGTTTTTTTCGCTTATATTGGAAATGTTGTTAATAAAAGGCGTTTCTTGATAGTTTTTTTGTGTATGAATATTTAAGTTTTTGAAATATGTATACTCAGTTTTGTGATTTTGTGTATTGAATTGTGTATCGATTAACAACTATTCAAATTATAAATCATAAGAAAACCTGGATAAAAACTTATGATGCTATCCTGATAACGCAGGTAATTGATTATTCGAAATTTCTCTTTCTAACATTGGTAACCAAATTGGAAAAATATTGGCAAACCTCAAAATATAAATAATAAAGGAATAACAACTAATGCAGGAACCAAATCGTCTCTAGTGGTTTTTATATCTGGTGAAAAGTCACCAAAATTTTCGCAAATAGATTCAAGTGAACCAAGTCATTTTTCTGAATGGGAAGAGCATCGAGGAACAATGGATCCCAAAACCGATGAAAAGTTAGTACTCGTGCGTTGGAATGATAATGCCGTTGTGACTGCTTTATCCAACTGCGTTCATGTCAAACCATGAAAAATGTATGAAGATCTTCTAAACGTGAAAAAAAGAAAATCCAGATACAAATTCCTGCACCCATAGGCGCCTATAACAAAAATATGGGAGGCGCTGATTTGAATGATCAGTTCTTGTCTACGTACAGAACATCAATAAGAACTGAAAAATGGTTGTGGCCTTTATGGAGAAGATGTGGAAACAAAAACATGCCGCTTCTTGAATTCCGACGACAAATCACTTTGTATTTGTTAGTAACTTATGGACATAGCCACCATTGAAACCAGGACCATCATCAATGCAGTTATCTCCTGTTGTCAGTAAAATACGTGTTGATAAAAAAAATCATTTGATAGTCAGAGTTAGTGCGAAATGGAGAAGATGTGAGGCCTCTCCTAATCGAACAAGCTTCGAGTGCAATACCTGCAAAGTAGCCCTTCATCCAAATATCTGCTTTTTGGAATTACCATAAACAATAGTTTCTTTTATATTGCGTTTATTTAGAAATGTTGATTTCGATTTTAGAATGTGTTCATTTTCATTTGTTTGTTTGTTTTCATTTCATTTGTTTTCATTGATATATTAACAAATATATCTTGTTTATTATATATATATGTCTCAATTTATATAGTTTTCCAAAAATCAAATCAAAAAAAGATACGGGACTAATGGGTTAAGAAAATAGAAGCAATATTAAACAAGCACAAAACCTATTTTTAAAATGTGAATGGATGCAATTGCATATTTGAACGAAGTTTTCAGTTCTGATCAACTTTTTTTAATACTATTTTTCGATATTGTCAAATTTAAAGGAACTTTACTCTCGAGTGAAGATCATATTTTTTGTAAAACCTCGTAAAATATTTAAAAAAAATTTAGGGGACAGGATCGAAAGATGAAAAGTTGGAAAATGAAAACAAGGATTTTCAAGAATGGAATAAATCGAGAGATGGGACAATAAAGCAACATAGATTGGTCTATTCTGAATATTCAGTAAAATAAGAACCAAATTTTTCAATGGTTATCCACTAAAAAGTACATATTTTGCATATAAACTATCCCGCGTATTCGATCCCCAGCCATAATACATTTCTTATTGAATAAAATTTAAAAAACCAAACAATTCGGTTATGAAATTCTTGTCACAGTGATAGAGTTGGGGTGGTGTACAACTAATTTTCCCGTTTGGTAACCATTCGGGTGAGTGACTTAAAAAAAAGATACTTCTGACAACAAAAACTGTAATTAAAGTAGCAACTTACAGGGTAGAAAAGGGTCATACACGTAAAAGCAATACTGCCTTCCATATGCAAGCGATGGTCGTTGGATAGGTTAGGTTAAGGCCCGTTAAACACATGCGAAGCAGGTGCATTCAACATATATATACGTATAAACAGTGGCGCAACAAGGGAAGCAATTTGAGATTTTTATTGATGATAATGTAGGTACAGTTGCTAAAAAATAGTTGTTGTAAATACTTATACTTTCGGATATTCAAGTAAGACTCCCAGATCAGATCTAGACTGGTCTGAGACTGCTTTCAATAATTATAAACCCTTGGTTTGACACTTGTGAGTGCTGGGGCACGAGGGTATTGTAGAAAATGAAACGGTAGACACCCTAGATAGATAGATAGATTTTGTGAGGTGGCTTTTGCACTATTCCACTGCGACCTTCTCAGATCTATTTTGGTCATCTAAACTCTAGATTACATTCTCCAGCCTGACTCTTTTTAAAAAGTCTATTGGCGTGGAAACTGAACCTTTCATGTAGCTCTCTGCCAATGGCTTTTCTTCACCTAATGAAAAAACCGCACATTTGCCAGTTTCTTCTTTTAGGCGACAAAACCTGTACATATATTCGTTGGTCGATCCAATCAGCTTTAAATGCCTATTGAGCTTCCAATGCCCTATTAACAGACCCACTACAGATTTGACAGTTTTCCTATCTTTGGCCATCTATCAGATCTGCTGTAAAATTTGGCGAGTGTTCTAATATGAACTGTTTCGCTTGCCTCAGTCCTGGTAGCAGACACTCTAGCAAAGCTAGGTTAAGAAACTGCAGTCTGGAATATAAAAAACTGCAGCACGTGGTTATACATCTCGGACAAAACATCAAACGTACTAGAATCAATTGCAGGAGCACAGCGAACTCCTGGTCGAAAAAGCTTTGGGAGTCGCTAAGTACGACTACAGCAGAGTCTCAATGGAGGTAGGATTTCTCCAAGATGGACCTAGTGAAAAGATTATTGAGTCTACTAGTTTCTTCGCTTGAACTGTACAACTAATATTCTAAAATCTGACGTGTCAAAGATTCGGAGCCTCTTACTGGTGGTGACGAACATTTGTAAGTATCTTAGGAGTCAATTAATTCAACTTTCTACTGCTTATGACAAACATGGAAGAATTCCAGATTTTATAAGTGGAAAGAGTGAGTTTTTAATATATAAATATTCAAGAGATTCCACTGATTCTGAATGTACGACACTGTGCGTACATATATACGGAGACTGCTCGCTATGTACTAGAGAATTTAGTTTTTTCGTTTCAGCAGTTACACCTGCTCCCTACCGGCCGATGCTTATTATTTTTACGTAATTAATTTATTGAAATATTCGTGAGAAAGTACATTTTATTGCATTATATGATTGACCGATGTTACACCGCAAATTGTATTAAAATTAAGAATTTTGATAATCCTCAAATTGTGAATTACGCTGCTTGGAAATTGTTCGCGGAAACAACGTACACAGTCAGTTTTTCTTTCACCAACACATAGTGTCAAAAATATTCGAAAAAAAACGTATTTTCATCATAAAAAGTCTTGTAAATACAGTTGTCAGAACCAAACATGAGCCCCGGAAAATATGCGAACTAAAATAAGGTCATCGCAAGCAGCCAATCAAGAGCCAATGTTAACGATTGTCCATTAGTAATTGTTAAATATAATCGAAATAATATGACCGAGTGATTTCATCAACATACATCATTTCATTCATTCTGTATCAGTGTTGTCAATGCGAGGATGATTATCCGATTTTTAGACAATTTCACTAATTTGGATCCAATAGTTTTTCGAATATTTTGTAGGGATATATAAAATGGATATTGTTTTTGGGGATTTTCCATATTGACTGGGGTCGAAGACTTTATTTAAATAACCAATGTGTCCTTTTGGTAATTTTGACAAATTCTGATAATTTGAATAGTAAGTTCGGGTAATTTTCATTTTTGCATCGGCAACACTGGACTATAACCAGTTCATATTTTGTTGCTTTCCATAGAAACTTTACCCTTCTTTTTCATGACATTAATACAGTCATGTGATTTGAAAATATAGACATTTAGGGCAAACGGTAGTTTTAGTTTTGGTCCAATATTTCCGATTTTTTAATTAATATTTAGTTACATTTTTAGCAAGTTTGACTTTGTTTACATATCTCTTAACAGTTGACATTTATAGTATCGATATTTGGTTATCGATTCAAAATATCGAATTGTTACTACAAAAATACAACAACAGCGACATGAACACGCCCACCAGGGCTCACGTTTGCTTCTGCCAACTGTATCTCAAAACCATACCTATATGAAATTTAAATTTAAATTTCTGGGGAAAGTTCTCAAAATACTAGACTATTTGGAAAAAAATTTACAGGCTCCTAACTGAAAGGTACTCTATTATTATGTCTTCAGCTTCAACATAAACTAGGTCACACGAATTTTAGGACTTTTTGACCCTTCCCCCGACCTTGTCACAGGTTGTCGCATTTTTAGAAACCCTCCCCCCTGATGTGACGTCACACATTTTTCAATTTTATGCACTTGTTTGAAAATAATCAAAAGAAAACAGGTATTTTCATTTTTTACATATTTTTATTAAATAATCTTTCATAAATTCAACATAATCTTATAGCGAGAGTGCTAAAGTATTAAAAATATAGATATAGATATAGATCGAGAGAAATTTTTAGATTTTTTTATTCGCATATTTTTTTTAAGGAGCCGCCCCTTCGCCGGCACCACCTCAGTCTCCTGGGCTTATTGTGGATACTCCTAGTGTTCTGACCACAGCCTACTCAGCCAATCCGTTCCCTATATTAGCTCATACAGGTTCTTTGCTGGTTGGTTGTAGAAGTCTTCTGGAGTCATTTGGGTTCTACCATACAGTTTCTGCCTTCTGTGGTCCAGCGACTCACAGTTGCATAGTATATGTAGAGCTGTTTCGGTATCCTTTTTGCATCTTCTGCATGTAAGGTCTCCGTTATACAGCCCTATTTTGTTTAGGTGGTCCTTTTTGGGAAAGTGTCCCGTTATGGTGCGTAGTTCGTTCCTGCTCATTGAGAGCAGTTCTTTCGCTACTTTTTCTGATGGTTCTTTTATGAATTTCTTCCCATGTATTTGCCTGGTCGTATTCTTCCAGTGTTTATTGTGTTGTTCATTCACCCACCCTTTTAACCATGACCTCGTAAGTATCTGGGGATACCCACAGCAGGTTCGGGTCCGTTCATCAGACCAGCTCTCGCGAGTTCGTCAACTTTTTCATTGCCAGCCATTCCTTTCTGACCTGGGACCCACTCCAGTGTTACACTGTTCCGAGTCGCCAGTCTTCTAAGTTCTTCGCCGCATTCCCATACTAGCCGAGATGTCACCCTATAGCTCTGAAGTGCTTTATTCACATATAAATTTGGCGTTTTAATACTTTAAATTTTAACATGTAACGTCACAAAGTTTTTACCCCCCTGCCCCTTGTCACAGAATGTTACATTCTGGTGATACCCTCCACCCCTTTAACGTGTGACGTAATTTATGGATCACCCCTTTTTCCGCCCCGCTCCGTAGTTATTCTGCCTATCCATTTATGTTTTCATTCCTTTCTTTCTCTCCCTGCTTATTTAGTTAATATTACCCCTTCCTACTTCAGTTTTTCTTGATCCAACTTATCTTTTTTCACTGCTTTCTCTAGCTGTCTAATTATTGTACATTATCTTCCAACTCCTCAACATTTTTTAGTTATTATCAACTTTAAATGTCTTTACTTTGTCTTCCTTTAAATCAACTTGTAATTTATTTATTTATATACGTTACGTCTTTCATTATTCACATAAAAATTAGTGAATTTCCAAAAACGACGCCTCTGATTTATAAAATAAATAACATACTCAGCCCAGTTATTGTCTTTCGGTTATATCCCACTAAGAATAACTACTAAAGTATCTGCCTCAAGTGTCCTTAATGTACCAAGATGGCAGTTAACAAACGAAATTTATTTGTTAAATTAGTGTACACATAAAACTAACGGAAGTGAATGTTTAAACCACCGAATTATTTCATTAAATTTATTTTTCAGTTAATTAAAATAAAACCTTTGTCAAGGACTTGAATGTCCACGTAAATATTTTCAACGCGTGTATTTTATGACGAATATGAGGGTCGAGTCGGATGCTGCGCTTGGTGAAGAATCAAGACAAAGTATAAAATTTACCATAAAGCTGGAAACTTTTTTATTATTATTAGAGTAGTCAACAAAAATTTCATATAAATTCTGTGTATACAATCTAGAGCATTTTTTGTGGAAAATAATTCCTTTTTGCAGTTTCTAATTCAAAAGGTAACGACGATTACGTCCGGCAGCTCCGATGTCAGTTACTGCGTCATTAAGCTATGACCCATCCCTATTCGGCAAAACCATTTAACTCACTACACGACATTGACCGGCTTATCATATTAATGAATCCTTAACAATTGTGCCGAGTTTCACAGCCCTATTGTACCCAGTGACACCTACAGCCAAACGACTTCGACAATTGCGGAACTAGCCAAACGTTACACCCATGCTCAAGCCCTTAAGAGATTGGACGGAATCAAAGGATGCAGTCTTGCCAGGATCACCCTGGGCGACCTTGGGAAGCTGGCGCCGAAGAAATAATTGGCGATGAACAGGAAAAACCTACGTTTAACAATAGGATTTCTGACTGGCTACTGTGAACTAAGTAAACACCTTCATACTATGGGGCTAGTGAACAGGAAGATGAAACTGTCAGGCATGTCTTATGCGTCCGGAGTTATCGTCAATAAGAAGTTTGGTGAGTCTTGGCCTTGCCGATATAAAGGAGATGTCTCCTAGTTACCTGTCCACCTTCCTGGGGAGGACAGGGTTTACGATGTCCTAGAAGGACACTCTTTGGGAGGATGTACAATAGGTCACATGTCCTAAGTGCTGTGAGCCTACACTCACCCTCCCTACTCTACAGACAGACAGACAGCCCTATTTTATTTGAGGCAATACAGAACTTGTCGACTTAATTTTGGTAGAACCGACCTGTTTTATCATCTTATTAAAAAAAAGACTTGCCCTACATTTACAGTACTTTTGGATAAATTAATAAAAAATAAATAGAAAATAAATTCACCATACGCTAGTTAATCCAACTTTAAACTTTGTATACACAGACGTGCAAAATTTGATTTATCGGTACCTTGTTAAAAACCAAACTCACGCAATTAGTGCTCTGGTGGTACAACGCCCACTATTGGCGTATTCTTTGACAGACTAAAAGAGCCGCTACAAGACAAAAAGATCAATTAACAAAATCGACCCGACCCCCAAAAAAGGTATTTCTTCCAATTTCTGTAGACCGAAAATTCGAGAGAGGCGAATGATATAATTATAAAGTCCGTTGATGTCATCTAATGACGACGTATACAGGGAAAGAGAAGATGTAAAATCAAGACGAAGATACATTACAATTCAATATTTTAGAAGACAGCAAAATGGATAAAAAAAAATTAAATATTTTTGTTCCAAAAAAAAGAGATGAACACACAACTTAGAAGTGTAAATCAATATCTGTCGGGGCATATAGCCCGATAAGTAGTTGTTGCTTCTTATTGAACGGTCGCTGTTTGAAAAGTATAAGTATTTGACGGATTTTACATTTCTCTAGTACATTGCCAAATCATTTATATATAATATGAAAAGTAGGGGCACAAGAACACTACCTTGTGGAACACCAATAATGTTATTGCTGTTAAAACTCACGGAGATAATGCCTTGTTAAACATTATTAGCAGGAATTTAATCCATTCGCCTTTTTCTCCGTGTAATGCTAAAAGTTGCATAATTTATCAGATAATTAGAAATTATTTGCAATTCCGGTTTAATACCAAAAAGAAATAAACAGAGTAGCCGTTCAATTGAGGGTAATTATCTAGACAGGCAGAACAATTATACCATTTAGTAAATTATCGTTATGATGTTAATTAATAATTAGATAATTAGATTTTACTGAGAAATTAGATGTACCGGTCGTTATGTAATTATATAATTCTTAAGATTATATGATTTCAGGTAGAGTTTGCTAGGTTAGGAAGAAGGTTTATTATAATAACATGCCACCAAGTGAAATAAAAGTGAAAATGTACATGTATTCGTGTCTAAGTATTTGAATCAGTTTATTTTGTCACTTATCCTACTGACTGCGCCATGCTTTGGACAACCCCTGTGTTCTATTACGTATAATCAGTAACAGTAGATAACACTATCATCTAAACCATTGATTCCCAAATTGGTCCAGGTGGACCCCCAGGGGTCCACGGGAGCCCGACAGGGGTCTACGCTTGCGTGGAAAAAAAATGGGGGTCCACAACTCGTTAACGGGGGTCTATAAAAATGTATTAGGTGACCCGACTTGTTTGAAGAGTTACTATTCGCGAAAACTTTGAAGACTGACACTAAAGGTGAATCAATTTTTAATGTTCTGAATCATTCCAGCTCGACCCTGTACTCATAAACCAACCTGAACAAGCCACTTACACGGATTTAACTAATTAGAACACCCAGTCCATGGTTTTCGATAAAACTTAAGAGAGTCATTATTCCGAATGCCATCATATCTAAACGTACTTTAATTTCACTTTATATATACAAGAAGTTCTGAAAATGACATATTACTTTTGTGTCAAGGTTAGTAGCCTTCCATTATCCCAAGTATTGGCCGATAAGAAATAATCGGAGCAAGTTTATAGACACGCAATCGCATATAAAAAGGTCTGATAGCAAGTTGTCACCGACAAAGACTTTTGATTCCACGTATGTCTGTGAATAATCGTTTGTTTTCTTATTAAAACAAATTGCTACATCAACCATCTTTTATGCAAAATATTCGCTACACTGAGAAAACAATTTTTTGCAGTCTTAAAGTTCGAAATAAATCTTACTATCGGGTGGGGCAATCTTCTGACATCGGAGGATTACATCGTTGTGGTGATAGATAGAACTTTATAGTTTTGTGTGAGCTAATACAGTTACTGAGAGCACATTTTGAAAATACTTTCGATTCTACAGGGTGTTCCAAAACCACGTAGCAGCACAAAATTACATTTTTTTTAATAGAACGTACTATATTTTGTTCAAGAATCGAAAAGATCTCACCGAGAGCGTTACAAAAATATAGCACTCTAATATATTATAAGGGTGTTTTACAAAGATATGGCCAATTATTAGCAAAAAAGACCTCCTTTTTAACACTCTGCAGAAAAGTAAATTAAAATAAATCAACAGGTCTTTGTGTTCAAATGTCATACACACATCATTGGCTGTGCTCAGTATTAATTACGCAATATCTCAAAATTTTTAAATGAATCAACCTATAAGTCTTTTTACAATTTGTTAGTACAATTAATAAACTTTCAAACGATGTAGTAAACTTAGGGCATTAGTTAATGGAAAATCGTAGATATTTTATGATAATGGTCAAAAACCAGTATTTTACATACACAAATTAAATGGTATTAAATTTTTAAATGCAACCTCTTGTAAATTTTAATATTTCTAAGGCATATATTTTAATCGTAATTTTGGATGCATCTACAATATCTAATCAATGAAATGAAATGTTTGCTATTACCGTAGGTACCTACCTGGAATTACCAAATACTATAAAGTTCTATCTATCACCACAACGATGTAATCCTCCGATGTCAGAAGTTTGCCCCACCCTGTATATCATCAAGGGGTGAGGAAGGGTCAAAAAATCATCAAAAGTGTCTATAATAATCGTTATATATTATAATAGTAGTATCTGTATCTGTAAAATAGGGAAGGTGAGTGTAGGCTCACAGCACTTAGGCCACATGTGACCCATTGTACATCCACCCGAGTAGTTGTCCTCCGAGGTCATTGTCTATTCTGTCCTTCACAGAAAGGTGGACAGGTCACTAGGAGACATCTCTTTTATATCGGCATGTGTAGCCTCACCGAACACACACTCTCTTATTGACGATAACTCCGGACACTCGCATAGGACATGCCTGACAGTTTCATCTTCCTGTTCACACATCCTGCATAGATGTGGGTCCACTAGCCCCATAGTTTGGAGGTGTTTCCTTAGTTAATAGTGGCCAGTCAGAAATCCTACTGTTAAACGTAGGTTTTTTCTGGTCATCGCCAAATATTTCTTCGGCGCCAGCTTCCCAGGGTCGCCCAGGGTGATCCTGGCAAGACTGCATTATTTGATTCGATCCCATCTCTTAAGGGATTGAGCATAGGTGTAACGTTTTGCTAGTTTCGCAATTGTCGAAGTCGTTAAATAGGCCGTAGGTGTCACTGGGCCTTAACATTTTTAGTTCAGCCGCTTCCCTAACTAAATAATCAGCAATACGATTACCTTTACTCCTGTCGATCTCTTTAACCCACCTCAGGGTAATATTGTTATCTGCCGAGGCGTTAGCTAAATCTTGGTGGCACTCTAGTACTAGCCCCGATATAACACGTTGTCTGCTCAAGGCTAATTGGGCTTGTCTACTGTCAGTGCAGATTGTTATATTCTTGCCAGAAATTCCTTTTCTGGTTAATTCTTTTGTGGCAATTCATCCAGTTCTGTTTGAACCACGCTGGTATATTTTCCCAACCCCACCCCCAACTTAGGCTTAGTGCTCTGGAGTAAACTCCTCATATATTATAATAGTAGTGATAAATGGTACAAAGATTCAGGTTTGAGTGTCTGGGCTGTTAATAACCTAAAATTCATGAACGTACTAAACGTTTTATTTAATTCAAGTGCGAAATGTAATTTGACAAGACTATTTTTTCTCTTTCTATAATAAGGTGGAAGGTATATGGTATAAGCAACATAATATTCACATATGCTCGATCTGGTACGACCGTCGTAGCACATCTGCTAGCCACATTCGGTCGTCAACGAATAATATTCGAAACTTTGAAACTAACTGAAATTAAATATACCTTTTTGCCTGCTGAAAGCAGTTATTGTTTTCGTTCCCATATCGTATGCAATATCTACTCGTACTGACTGTATTAGAATACAGAGCGGTCCAACGAAAATTGAATTAAGACATTATTAGGAACTGTCTCAAGATTTTGAAGAATTGATTTGGATTTTTGGTAAACATATACGACAATCTTGTCGACAATTATACTAAAAAGGATCATTGAAGATCCGAAATTCGAATCAAGGGATTTTTATTATCATTTTTCTTAGAGTATTTACTGTAACAAGTAATTGTTAGAATATAGTCTATTTTTATGTACATAATAATTTAAATATTTCCATATTTACAAGTTTCAGGTCTTTTATAACCATAAGCTGTACAGAACAATAGAAAAAGATTTGGACAGGCCAAAATCCCTGTGCCTTAAAGATTACATAGCCGTATCATGAGATTATTTTCTGGAAGGGGTAGGAGTCATTTTGTTCCAAGTCGAAATTTGCTTCTCCTTCCCAACATATACACAGATTCCTGTACAAAACTATCAAACGCGAGCTAACTTTCTTTTCAAATAATAACAGATTTGGAAAGGTCTTTGAGATCTACAATGCTAGCTGGTTGTGTTGCATATACTTTGTTCTTGAGATAACCCCCACAGAAAAAATCTAACGGCGTAAGGTCTGGCGATCTAGCTGGCCACTCAATAGTACCTCTCCGTCCAATCCATTTATTGGGGAAGATTTCATCTGAATAAGTTCTTACCATTAAAGCATAATGAGGTGTTGCCCCGTCTTGCTGGAACCAAACATTTTCATTCGGTAAGCTAGGATCTATTGCGTTGGGATATAAGTTTGCCAACGCAGGAATAACTTCATTTCTAAGCATATTTAAATATTTTTCAGCTGTCAAATTTCCATCCATAAATATAGGACCAGTAATATGGTCGCCTATGATACCGGCCCAAACGTTCACCTTTTGAGGGTACTGAGTATGTGTCTCACGCATTCAATTAGGATTCTCTGTTGGCCAATATCTACAGTTCTGTCGGTTTACCTCTCCATTCAATGTGAATGCTGATTCGTCAGAAAAAAGAATGGTACCAAGAGCTATCTCATTTCTGTTCAGCTTATTCATGAATCTTTCGCAGAAATCCATTCTACGATCTGGATCGTCTTCTGTTAACTCCTGCACAAAAGTTAATTTGTAGGGATGAAGTTTTTATTTATGAAGACATCTTAGAACAGTTGTATGACTAACATTATTTTCACGGGCAATTTGACGTGTACTTGAAGTTGGATTCCCTTCGACACTTAACAAAATATTCACTTTCACATCATCTTCAACGAAGTGTGGTTTTCTTTTCAATGGTTTGACATGTCCAAGTTCTCTGAATTGTGCAAGAATTTTGGACACAGTACTTTGTGAAATATTAGGCAATTCGGGATACCTGTTGTTGTTGTTGTTTTATTTAAAAAAAACAACACCGACTATGCATACTTGCGTGAATCCATTTGAATACATTTAAATTTTTGTTTACATAACGCACAACTCAATTCAAAAGTTGGCGTGTCTTGGAATTTTTTATAATTTTTTGAAATAATGACATAAAGAATTTTAATCCATAAGTGGTTTCCACACTGTATATGATACGGCTACGTAGGGCTATTGGCCTGTCCAAACCTTTTTCTATCATCAATTTTCTACCAGTATTTTTGTTGAAAATGACTACAATTGCATGTTATACAGTTTGTTGACTAATAAAATATATATCCATATTAAAGCCTACCTTTTTGCCTGCAGAAAGCCTTCATTGTTTTTATTCCCATGCCGCTGAAAATGTCTATGCACATTGACTAGATAATAAATATATTATAACTATATGAATAAATATATCACTTAAATATCACAAGAAATGTCATTTTTTCCCGTCTGATTAATACGCCATCTTTTTGTCAATCCTTATCATCCGAGGCTAAGTTTAATTTAATGTTTTCTCGCACTGTCTTCAGGTCTTTCTGTAATAAAATGGAAAAAACAACTAATCTAATTCTGTATTTTCTGTCATTTCGCGAGAATCTGGTGGATTTTTATTTTCATTAAAAAGAGACTTATTTTCGAAATACCCTCGTTGTTTTGCACTTGAAGGTTTTAAATTTTATTTATAATAAATGAAAATGTAAAAAAAATCCATTATAATAACCGTAGAAACGTCCAATCATTAGAAAAAGAGAGAAATATGAATGAATGAATAAATAAATATACTGAAGTAGTAGGATAGAATGTATAGGATGCTCAAAATAATATTTATCCATAGTTGGGAGTAAAATTAATTTGCACCGTTTCACGTTAAAATAACAGTATGCGGCACAATCCCTTTGAGGATTAAAAAGCCATAAATCATTTCAAATCATGACCTAACCATAAGAGATCCATTGATTCTCATTGTTGCAATGTGGCTTCCGATTGGCCTACTCAAAATTTAATTCAAATCCTAGTCGATATCTATATATTTTCGTTAAAATTAGATTTATGAACACATTCTTGATTATTCAAGGTCACTGTTAACTTTGTCTGGATATTGTGTACGAAGTATGTGAAGATAATATAGATTTCAATCTTCAAAATACAGGGAAAATAGCTAATCAGGAACAACAGTATGTTAATTTGTGGTCAACTGATACAAAAATTATCTTTTATGTAACAAACAACATAATTTACGGAGGATTTCTTACAAATTTGTGTTTAAAATTAATATTTAAAAGAATAAAATGGTCTAATTCTCATGAACATTAGCTCTGCTTTGAAGAGTTTGCACAAAATAATGGTTAGCCCAAAATGTTTATGATTTTTGTCATAAAAATTGGTTGATAGTCTTAGTAGTATGTGATGTTTCTAAAGAAGAAAGTAAAAATGGGAAACTCTCAGGTGAAAATGGAATAAAAGAAGTGAGAAGACATCTGGAATATACTTTAAAAAAAATTTATAAAAAAGAAGAAATAAATTTAAGTTAGCAAAACATTTAAGAATAAGTATAACGTACAAATGAAGATATGAGAAACAAAAGGGTGAGAGTAAGAACAATGCTTGGAGAATAGCAGGGAGCTACGAAGTGTGATGAGGCAGAATAAGCTGGAAGAGAGGGAATTCTAGAAAGAGGAAAAAAGACGGGACAGAATGTAAGAAGTAAGAATCAAAGAACAACAGATGTCTTAAGAGGCACACATTGGGGAGCACGTCGCCAGCAGCATTGGATGTTATGTCCTTTCGACGATTCCTGATGTGGTGATTGGACAAGGAGGTTTTTAGTGGGTATGCCAGTTTGCTGCAGACTCCCACACTACCCTGACGCTATGGACCACCAAGCGAAGGGTGTACTTAAAGTATTCTCCTCCTTCCCAAAAAAAATGAAAAGAACAATGCTGATGATAAAAAATATGTAGCGTTAAATAAAAAAGGGTATCATATTAGTATTAATATATGCACGACTGGAAACGACCAAGACTTATGAGTGAGGGTAGTGTCAAATGAAGTTAAAAAGCTTCTTTTTTAAATATAAGAATAAATAAATAAAGAAAATTATACAAAAATGCTTTACATAATTATCTATTGGAAGTGTTAAGAGTTGTTATGAATCACAAAAAGCATACTAATTAATATCGCTAAAACCGATTGTAAACAAATAAAGAACCACCAGACCGCAACATCTCAAATAAGTAATCCTAACCTCAAATATCCATAACACATGTCAGATCGAGATAATTCGATCACCGACGACCTGACCACTCAAGAAACGATCAAAAAAACAGTCAAAATTCACTTGTTTCCTTCACTTTTATCAACAAAAACTTGAAATAGGAACGTTCTACCGACGGACAAGTATATCAAGTTACACGGTTATTTTACGAAAAACGTAGTATATTTCAAAATCCACGTTAAACAAAACACAAAAGAATATACAGAGTTTGTCGGTGATATTGAACGAAGAACAACAAAACGTATTGAAAAACACAGAACAGTACAGAAAAGAACGCGCACCTGTGTAACAGCCACAGAATGAATAGAGTTGTGTTAGTTTCGGGACACTCTGCCCTCCCCACCAATCGAACTTATGAATGAATAGCCTCCGCGCTGGGTGCCACGACCGGAACTGACGTAGTAAGCGTAGTGTATTCGGTTTCCACTCTCCGAAGAGGTTGTCTTTTTTGCTTTTTGGGCTTTTGGGAAGATGCGAGAGTATTTCGGTGAGATACGAGCGAATGCGCGTATGAATTATTTTTGTGAAAAGATGCAGCCGTTCATTCAGATTCTTGGAAAGTGATCTGTGATCTTTCGAAATTTTAGTCACTGGGAAATAAATATAAAAAATTGATGTTATATGCGATATTTGGAATATATATTGGGAAGGGGAGGGGGGAATAAATAATTTAGTTCCTTCCATTCATGAAAAACTTGATGTATAGATATTTTTTGAGGATTATTTTCCCTTCTTCTTCGTGAAAAATATCCAATAATTTATAACACACATTACGGATTTTTATTTTCGAGATAAAGACAATACACAAAGTGAATACGTTCTTGTAAAAGTGGCACTTTTAATGATATTGTAAGAAAAATAATCTAATTTTTCTTTAAACTTAAGAGAAAACGACTTGATACAGCGTGAACCATCGAATTATCGGAGAAAAAATTATATGTTCAACTCGGCAGCGAAGTAGATTGAATGCCTTAGCTGAACTGTCATCTGTCATTACTCCATTTATTGTCAGCCATGACGATGTATATCATGGTCCATGGTTATGGTTCATTCTATTAATAATTGTTTTAAGATTGGTGTCTTTTAATCGAAATATTTAATAGGCTAATTGTGTGCCTATCTAACGCTTCGGCAGATAACAATATTATTCCGAGGTGGGTTAAAGGGCACGACAACAGTAAAGGTAAAATCATTGCCGATTCTTTAGCCAGGGAAGCGGCTGGACTAAAATTTTAGGGCACCTACGGCCTAACGACTTCGACGATGTGAGATGTGATGGAACCAAAGGATGCAGTCTTGCCAGGATCACCATGGGCGAACCTGGGATGCTGGCGCCGAAGAAATATTTGGCGATGACCATGAAAATCCTACGTTTAACAGTAGGATTTCTGACTGACCACTGTCGACTAATGAAACACCTCCATACTATGGGGTTAGTGGACACACCTCTATGCAGGATGTGTGAACAGGAAGATGAAACTGTCAGGCATGTCTTATGCCGGAGTTATCGACAATAAGAGAGTGTGTGTTCGGTGAGTCTTGCCGATATAAAGGAGATGTCTCCTAGTGAACTGTCCACCTTCCTGGGAAGAACAGGATGGAGGATGACCTAGGAGGACAACTCCTCGGGAGGATGTACAAAGGGTCACATGTAGCCTAAGTGCTGTGAGCCTACACTCAACTAATCTACAGATACAGATGTACCTCTAATCGCAAATTTAATAAATGGATCCGTAAATTGACACTTTTTAAAAAAAAATACAGATTTCTAATTGATTATTCAAGAACTCATGATCTTAATACATCTTTCCTGTTAAAGATGTTAATAACCTCGTGCACTATCAGTCGAGTTTCCTTCCCATCGATGTCCAACTAAAATAATGTTTCTCTCCAAACCTGTTCTCCGATGTAAATCAGCGGTCAGCTTATTAATTAACCGATTATATAAATCGGATGTGATTGTGGTTTAGTGAATTTTTTTATTCAGAAACCTCCGTTAAATTACTTACTATATATTTTTTTGGACAGATCTTCAACTCCAGAGTCGGAATCAGACGCAAAAAGAAAGAGTCTATTATATAAATTAAATCGCAATATATTATTCAACGAGCTTTTGATTCGTTTTTGACAAATTATATAGATACAGTGACACGACTAAAACTATAAGAAAGGACGTTTATTCTCAGTTTGCTATGGAATTTTGACAATTACTGTGTCATACCTGAAATCAAACGCGAAAACAAGAAGGAGGTTGAGAAAACAGTCTTTGGTACAGCAAAGGTAGACCCGTTTCACATAACAAGAACCCACCAGAAGTTGCAGTAGTATGCGAGAAGAAGCCTTAAGCTTTGACCGATATTGATGTTCAGATATTGTTAAGTGCAGCTTCTTCGCGCATACGACTGCAACTCCTATAGACTTTTACTGCGTTCTTTTTATGTGAAACAGAGTTTAGTTCAGTTATTATATGGTCTGATTCTTGTGGCGGTCACCAGTAGGTGACCTGAGATACGGAATACATTTCTTGACTCTGATCGGGCTTTTGGCAGGATCGAAAAGTTGTTGAGAAGCATGACAAAGCACTTACAGAAAACTGATGACTTGGAGAAAGAACTGAAACTTGTAAACAGGAAGAAATATTGTCTGAAAAAACAGGTGAGGTTTTGGGATGGTGTAAAGTTCAGAATAGATACCTGTGATCATTAGGCCCTTCAAAGAAGTCACCATCTACAAAATGTTGAAAGCAACACCACATCTTATGAGTTTCACAGTTGCAAGGGTACCAAACAAGAAAAATCAGAAACCTCATGAAAAAATAGACCCAGCAGATTCAGCTTAAACTCTAAATCATCGTAGGGGTGGGCTAAATTAGCAAGGGTGTATTTAAATTAGATAAAGGATAAATAGGAACATGCGTTGGTGGTGTGAGGAGGACACACTGAACTTGCTGGGGAGATTAATACACATTATCAACTAATCTATTTTTAATTTGTGGTCCAAAATAAAGAGAGTCGATGGCCGGTCCGGTCCAACTTATTTCAATTTAAATTTGTCAACAACTTAATGATTTCCTTTTGAATGTTAGGAAAAAGCTGCCGGGCGAGGACCCGACGTAGAAGCCTTTCCCATGTATATTTTATTTTAGTGTGTGAAAAATATATGCTAATAACTCAGTTTCGGTGTAATTTATTGCAAATTTATGCCGAGAATGTTGTCTCCTACAACACTGGGACAAGGTGGTCGTCAATTTGATAATTTAATGTAATGTATGTATGTATGTTTTTTGGGGTGACATTCACTGAGACCTAAAAGATCTATTGTGCCCCCTTACTTCTACTCAGTTTCTGAGGAGAGTCTCAGAAACTAGTAGTTCCTTCAGTCCTATTTCTCGGAGGAATTTCAAGGATTTCTGCAGGCTTCAACTTAGGTAAATGTTGCTCTTCTATCCAGTAATCTACCAGGTGCTGTGCTCTAGGATTCTGAAGTGCTGTGCAGCTGGAAAGTATGTGGATGGAGGTTTCTACAAAATCTATATTCTTCTTCCTCCACTATTTTGAGCTTTTTCAGGTGCCCATTCAGGAGACAATGTCTCGTTAGGATCCCTGTTAAAACTTTTAGCGCAGTTTTACTTTGACTTATATGCATTCATTTGATCTCAAAAAGGTTTAGGCTCCCAGAAAGGTATTTCAGTCCCCCTCTATCATTCATCCTTTGATTTTTTACAAATTTTATCTAATTGGTAGAAAAATAGTGAATTATTAGAACCATTATTACAACCAGTCGTCAAGAGCAATCTTTAACTTTTTGGTAATTGTTACTTTAGGTACTTCAAAATGCGATGTTTACAATATATGGAGAAGAAATAATAAAATTCATTTATGACCCATACCAATTATTTATTCAGTTGACAGCCTTATTGACAATACAATCCATTGTTTACATTAAATATACATTTTAAAAATTGTTGCACAATTTCATTTATCAGTTACCAAAAAAAAAAATAATCTCTGGTATCTCCCCTTTCTAGACAACCAATACCCATGCCGTCTGTACGTCGGGTACTCAATTGCCCTTTTTGAATACCCTTGTCAAAAGACAGATATAATGGGAATGTTTTCCTTATTGGATGTTAAATACATTTTAACCTTTTGTAAATAAATTTTTACCTGGGAGTAGATAACGTAATACCTCTCACTGCACTTGTTCTACTATATTTTTACGATATATACCTGATTTATCAATGGGCATTGTGCTGATGCTGCAGGCTGACAAAATGCATTAACCGAAGAATTTGAGTTTTTTTCCTCAACATTTATTGCGGACTTAGGTCTTGTTACATCTTAAAAAACTAATCTTGTTTGGCAATTTCCTACAAACTTACATTAGAAATTTTGAGTATTTATGTCAAAGATAAGAGTTTAACGCCTTAGAAATTTTAAAATGACTTTTCAAATAGTAGATCGCTGACCAAGAAGCCACAACTACTTCCCTGCCTCTGGCTATACGCCACGAAGGGAAGGAATTATATTTCTAAGTTGAACGGGGTTGGAATATCTGCAAGATATAACCAAAATTCCTAGTGGCATATAGCCTAGAAGCAGTTGATGTTTCTTGTTGAACTATCTTCACATCTATCACTTTACTAAAATAAAAATTATTTACAGTACATCGTAATTAAGAGAATTTTGAGTATTTTACGGAAAAAATAGAAATATATATTGTAAAAATATTTAAAAATAATTCCTTATATTTCATTGGAAAACATTTTGACTCTCATTTCACGTTTGCTGAATTCAATAAGTATCGGCATTTAAAAAAAACCATATAACCCAGTTACAAAAATAGAAATAAAAACAGGCCAAGTGGGTTTCAGGTAAAATCGTCTTTAGAAATTCCTTCAGATCCCAAGGATTCCCCAGCCTAGCCTACAACGTTGACAAGATGCGAGGGGTTAGACAGAGACCGGAAACTGTTCGAGGGAAGCCACCCTCACAATCTTTTACAACACCACACACACATACGTACGTTCATGTGGCCTAAGGGCCGGAAGTGTCTTAGGGGCCCGCGGAGAGGCTAAGCTACCGACTTATATACTTAAGAGATGGGATTTGATAGATTTAAGACAGTGGAGGAATATTAAGAATATTGTATAAATACTATTTCCTAGAATAATATTATTATTTGTTATAAATCATGATATACAGTGTAACCGATTTTGTTTGGAAGCACCCCCGTAAAATCCGCATTTTTTAACCGATTTTGTTTAAAATTCATTACTTTCAGAAGCTGTAACTCCAGAACGGGTTGAGTTATCGGCTTCGAATTTTCACTGTGCAATATGTTTGAGTCCTAGTTTTTGTTTACCATGTTGCCATTTCAAAAATTTGTCTACATTCTACGTAAAAAATTAAGGAAAATACCACTTTTTCGAAATTCATGTTGTGATAACTTTGTCATTAATAAAAAGTTTTTCATAAAATTTTGGTAGTTTACATTTGTGATGATTCTGAATCCAGTGGTATGGTTATATTTGGGGGGAAAAATGCCTAATGTACTTTTGTCTTTTTTGGCAAAGAAAAATTAACATAGAGGGCTTTGAATAGTAATTGGGCTATAAAAATTTGTGCCAAAATACTGTTTTTAATAATGAATCTAAAAAAAAAATTAAATCAAAATCGGTTGAGAAGTGTGCAATTCAATGTCTGTCGGGGCATACAGCCCGAGAAGTGATTGATGTTTCTTAGTGAACACTTTCTTATCTTTGAAAGGTATTTTTCAAACTTTGTAAGGCGCTATGATAGTAATAAACTATTATATTTGATTTGACGTCTATTGATACCTCGATTCACTAAAATATGACAATTTTTACAGGAAACTGCAATTAAGTGAATATAAAGAGTGTTTGTATCTACATATGTTGCGAGACATAACGATTTCGACTCAGTTTTGTGAAAAATATTTGGAAAAGTGTGGAAATCTATGGTAAAATTAAATTAAAATTCAACTAGCATTACACAACTGTTCCGAAATAATGCACCCACCTCTAATTTGTTTATTCTTTGCGTTCCATTCAGCAGACCAAATTAATGAAATGCTCAATGAAATACGTCTAACGAGGAAATTGGAACGTAAATAAACATAAATTTATATACATGTCATCTACTTTATTTGTAAAATGACATAAAACAATCATGGAAAAATGGAAAATAAAATATATTAAATTGTTTCTGTACTCTTTTAGATCGTTTAAGTTTAAGATCATTGATATTTTTTATACCTCATCTTAATTATGCATATAAAATGCTTGAATTACTGACGGAAAAACGGACAGCCTCTTAAAGAACTGAAACTTGGAGGGTATGTTCTTTGTACGACAAAATTCTTCCCCAAGGGGGGGTGAAAAATGGAGACAAAAAGTTTGTATGCTTGGTCCAATCAACTTCAAATTTTCTTCAACATAAATGATGGAAAACATGTTTGGTATTTTATTGAAACTCATCGCCTAACTGGATTAAAAAGTTACAGTATGACAAAAGGTCCACGTGATTGAGCTAAAACTGTGGGGCGACCCCAGGTGGAAGATAGAGGAGAAGCTTTATGGAAGGGGATCGGTCTCCTAAGACTGACAGTCCTCTACATAGCAGGAAGAAGTGGCTAGTAGATAATTGAAACGTAAAACTTCTAAAACTCGTCTTCCGTCGTCCAGCAGACCGTAAACTGGTTGGTTTTACTATGATGGATGGTATGGTATGCAATACCAAGGAAGAAAAAGGTCTGAACCACGTAGACTAATATAAAAACTTCCTAATCCTACAGAATAGTGCCAAGCCGTCAGTGGGAGGGTTTGTGAACCCAGACTTAGCATTTTCCTGATTCAATTACGGTTTGTTCATGAGTAGATGCGAATGTTTATTAGACTGTAACTGTAATCATCAGAATTTACACTGAAGGAACAAAAAAAAGGAGAGTGTAATAATTTTTAACAACTTTATTGTATAAGATTATAACACAAACGTTAGTTTGATGATTATGAGGTTTGTTATTTCTAAACCACACCGTGAAGTGCTTAAATAAACTCTCAATTTTAAAATTAATGTTCCATATTTAGTATGAATTTAATTATGTTTACTTTCACTTAGATTTATAACCCAGATGTTAATAATTGTTTTATACGTAGTAATATTAAACAATACCAAGCATTTAAAGGCTTTTTAATATGAATATGAATCATTATTATTACCTAACCGCACAGCACACCTATAGCTGATAGTATTCTTACGATTCAATTACTATTTTATAGAAGTGGACCACGACGATGCTCTATTTAATTCATTGTTACTTATACAGAGTGATCAACAAAAGTACGCACTATACGGGAAAGTTATTTATTAACTATTATTCTATTTTTATATACGAACAGACTTTAGGTGTTTTTTATTTGCCTAATAATGATAATTATTATTTTATATTATTTAATTTCCAAAGATTGTTAATAAAAACAACAAGTTTGGAAATCTACATGGTTGTATACCTGTCCTGGACGCTTAATTTACAACGAGGTTAAGAATTACCTTTACAAAGGAAGTGATTAATATTGATTAAACATTGCAAAAAATAATGTTAGTAGTGATACACTGATGAAACTTCCGGTACTCATATATTCTTTATACATATACATAAAATATAATATCTATAAATTAGAAAATATTTAGGTAAGTAGTTTTAGTTGGGACAGTATTTAGGGTATATAGATACCAGTGTCGGTACGTAGAGTTTGGGAGTAGGTGGACAGACAGAAATGAACACCAGAAATTACAAATTTTTATCTCTACATTTTGAAACGATATCACTAGTTATGCAACTCTTCATCTATTCGTATTTATTGAAGTAACAAATAATTTATTGGTATTAATGTTAATAATTATTTCATATAAGAATAATCTTAAATAGTATTAATTTTCAATGATATGGTAAAAGGTATAAGATACTTTAATCGATATGAAGGAGTGCATTAACCCAAAAAGTCGTTTAAAAATAGTAAAAACACTTAAAAAGTTATACATCAAACTTTTATTTATAAACGTTCACACACACAGACAACACATGCGTATTGTTTATTGTTAAATTTGTTCAAAGTCGTTCACCACTTGTCAAAATAAACGATTCAAGTCAAAGACACCTAGCAATGTATCCAGTTTATTTACAAATTCATAATAGAGGTGTTATTCACCTTTGCAATTTTTTAAAAATTATTCTTCCTCTTTAGGCGTCTTTTCCATCATTATAGATTGGCGATTACAATTAAAAATGTTTCTACTGCTATAATAAGGATTTAGAAATTTAATTTTGAGCAGTACATTTTATATTTTAAATAGGACATCCTGTATATTATTAGCCGTCTTGAAAGCAATGCGTACTTTTTCCTTATCGGTTATTTTTTACCGTGTGAGTACTGCAGATCGGATACCATCAAAACCCCTAGGATACACTCAGCCCTCTATGAATATCTACTAGAAACACCTAGAATACCTCCAAGAATATCCACCAGAAACAGCTAGAGTACCTCCAAGAATATCCACTTGAAACAGCTAGAATATCTCCAAGAGAAACAGCGAGAGTACCTCAAAGAATATCCACTAGAAACAGCTAGAATACCTCTAGGAATATATATTAGAAACAGTTAAAATACCCCCAAGAATATCCACTAGAAACTACTAGAACACCTCCAAGAACATCCACTAGAAACAGCTAGAATACCTCCAAGAGAAACAGCTAGAATACCTCAAAGTATAACCAATAGAAGCAGCTAGAATATCTACTAGAAACAGCTAGAATAACCCCAAGAATATCTACTAGAAGCAGCTAGAATACCTCCAAGAGAAACAGCTAGAATACCTCAAAGAAAATTCACTAGAAACAGCTAGAATACCTCTAGGAATATATACTAGAAACAGCTTGAATACCTCCAAGAATATCCACTAGAAACAGCTAAGAAACCTTCAAGAATATCTACTAGAAAGAGCTAGAATACCTCAAAGAATATTCACTAGAAGTAGCTAGAATACCTCCAAGTATATCTATTAGAAGTAGCTAGAATACCTCCAAGTATATCTACTAGAAACAGCTATAATGCCTCCAAGAATATCTACTAGAAACAGCTAGAATACCTCCCAGAGAAACAGCTAGAATACCTCAAAAAATATCCACTAGAAGCAGCTAGAATATCTACTAGAAACAGCTAGAATACTTCCAAGAATATACACTAGAAACAGCTAGAGTTATCTCCCTTCGATCGACCACGCGTTTGGAAAAAAAAGCTAAGTACCGTATAAAGTACAGGCCTCTTTTACCTGTCTCATTGAGAAAATAATAAAGTTGATATATTTTTTTTAATTTCTTATCCACCAGACTGCAAGAAGTCTGGGGGGACTGGTGCTGGTTAACATAAGTTTAACTTTTAATTTAATTCTACAATGTGTTTCTACCGTTTTCATCTTAGTTTTCTTTTTATTTAAATTCATTTATGTAATTTTTCGTCGATGTCTAAAAGGTAGTGGCGCCCCAAGTTCTTACAGGCTATCAATCCTTTAGTATACCCAGTGTTGCTGTTTAGATTCATTCCTCTGTTATTCTGGTTAGTTTAAAATCAATTCCTGCTTCTTCAACGTATTTATCATTTATTCAGACTCCTGGTTATTTCTTTATAATTTGATTCCTTAATTTCAAACAGTTTTTTTTCATGTTGTCCATTTCTTTTGCTGCTATCTTTAGCAGTGTTGCTTCGACTCTTCTTTTTTTCATGCTATCAGTACAAAGTCGTCTGCATTAAAATAAACAGCGAAAAACCTACATGTGTTTTTTATTGAATAAATACTGTGGATGGTTATAGATTAGATTTAAGATAACAAACTTTGAAAAAAACTAATATATAAGTAACAGTTTAAAAGAAAAACCTAAAAAGAGACTAAAAACTGTTATAATAGCAGCCCAGCAACTCTATACTTGCAAATATATTCATATTTTTATCGGTAAATCATTATCCTTTTAACGTACACTGAATAATACATAACATCTAAGGCTTAGAGCGTTAATATACATTCTCCGGAGCGTTAATGGTCCTGGACGTGTACTGTAGTCGACATAATATTTTAAATGCTCGAACGGCGACTAGTTGATATCATCTAATTATTTATCTGAAACATCTGAAATGCAAATTGCAAAGGCATTCATGCGTATACCGCTGAAATGTCGATGTTTTTTTTTCTATTATTTTATTTATTTATTCCATGGTTATTTTATAATCACTGTATCTTAAATTATATAAGAAGTGTCAGTATAGATGCTGTTATATATTTATAGACGGTTTGATAGAGACATTCTCGCTAGCCATAATCAAATTTTTTCTAATGAACCACCCCCACTGACACCGCAAGATCTTTTACCATAATTATAGAAATGAAAAATTTTACAAAAAGTTCACCCTGTCTAAAAGACACTTAAGAAGAAAACAATCGAACAATATTCATCCCAACGTGGCCTGCCTATTGACCCGTGTCGAGAAAAAGAAACCATGAATGAAATACAGCTATGAAATTAATTGATACTTGGCAGTGTGGTAGCGGCACTCTCTTCTGATTTCCTTCTTAAGCCAGATATCCCGCATCCGGTGTACACATACATACATACACCTAAAAGTCATACTATACAATCTTTCTTATACGTAACACCTATTAACAAAACTGTAGATAAATTAAAACCGCTTTTTCAGTGTACATTTACTATTTAAGATAATATTTTTTTCAATTAAATCGGTCTTAACAAATAGAGATTGAGTCCAATTAGATAAGAATCGTATAGGTTTATTGAAAACGTTTTTATAAGTTATAGTTTGTACGATCTCAGCTGTGCAGCCGCAAAAAAAATTCAAATTAATGCTTGTAAATTCAGTAGAGCCTAAGCCCTTTGTTATTTATTATTTACATGGATGAGATCATAAAGAAATGCACAAAACTAAGTAAAAAAGTATGTGTGGGACATTTGCAATTATGCAGGGTATACATCTGTGAAGGAGCATTTGCAGACGATGTCATATTAATAGCAAAAAATGAAAGAGAGCTACAAGAAAACATAAATGTTGGGAATGCAGCAATGATGGACATGGGAATGAAAATAAACAAAAACAAGACAAAAGTTATGGTCAAATAAATGTAAGAATAGATACAGACAAAATAGAGCAAGTTGAACATTTTCAGTACCTTGGAACAATAGTAGACGAAAACGGAACACAGGAAGCAGATATTAATAATAGAATAGTTAAAACTAACAAACTATACTATGCCATGAATACAAAGTTTATCAACAAAAAGAAATATCTAAAGAAACGAAATTGAAAGTATTCAAGACAATATATCGACTAATACTTACATATGGATGTGAAACATAGAATTTGTAGAAGAAAGACAACTACAATGGTGGGGACATTTACAACGTATGGGTGAACGAAGACCAGTAAAGAGAATATGGAAAGCAAAAATTGAAAAAAATAAAAAAAGGGGCAGACCAAGAAAAACTTGGGATAAGGTAATAGCTGGATTACTGGATAAAAGAGGAAGAAGCTGGATAGAAGCGAAGGACTTAGCTCAAAATAGGAAAGAGTGGAAAAAATTCGTGACGGAAGAATAGTTGCAACACACCCTACGCCACTAAGTGGTAGGGCTTTAAGATTATATATATATATGTAATAAATTCAGTAGATTTCCAATAAGCTTCTAATCCCAGTTTCTACTTTTTTTATAGTGAATTTCTAATATATTTAGATTCCTATACCATTATGCGTTATCAAAATCGTAATACATAGAGTAAGCAATGCAATAATCTGCTAACCATAATATATTTTTATCATATTGATAGCACGATTTCAGGTGAGGGACTCTAAAACCGCAAAAAACCATAAGCGGAGATGGGAATTTAGGCAGGATAAAATAAATCGATTGTATCTCTTTGCCAAAAACTGGAAATAAGCTGTGAGTCATACGCATAAAGAAGAGCAGAAGATGTGGCAACTGGACAATATCATGGATGCGATGGAACCGTCTATAATAATTAATGTTGGAGTTGTAGTATATCTGCAAAGTTTTAATAAATCAGCCCTTTTTAGGACAACAAATCATTCTTTTTTTATTGGTGAACCATTTTACGTATTTAAAGCACGCCTCAGCGTGTTTTAAAGTTGCCGTGGCAACATCAACAACTCGAGAAACGAAGTCTAAATCTTTGGCTTAAACATGTCTAAATGACAATTTTTTTATTATTGATCTGACAGGAGTAGTTTGAAACGTCGAAACTTGTATTGGTATTGCTTGAAATATTAAAATTTCGATTTTTCAAATCTTAAGAAATGGTATTTAAATTAATACTTTGGACATTCACAGAACTCAATAAGGTTGAACTTCCATCAAAATACAAATTAGTTTATGTTTTTCTCATTTCCATGACAACGCAAGGTATACATCATATACATCACGATATTCAACCATTTGACATTTAGTTCTTATTTCCATCTATGATTTCCATTTCTTGTTGTTGTAGTAGTTATAGACCAGTATTTATAATTTCAAAGTGCACCAATAAAAAAATAGCGTAAAGTATTCGTGGATAACTGGTCTTTAAAACACTTGCTCGCGCGTGTTTTAAAGACTTTAACTTTAACCTTAACCTTAACTTATACTTTAATATACTAATATGTAGAACTTATTATTTAATTATTTAAATTGAATATTCTAGGATCTTATTCTTACCCAACTACACTGCACTGTCACGGTTAGTATATTTGAATGGTAATGGTATTGGGGTTCTTTTGTCCTCGCTACTTGCGGTTCACTAATACAACAAGAATCTAGCGAAATATGCTAACTGAAAAAGAGGTGCTTACAATTCTTTGAATCACCCTGAAGTGTTACAGATACGTTTTTGAAAATATAATGACAGCTTTCCATATAATAAAAATACACTATAATCAAGGCGTTTTTCGGAAATTACAGAGTTGTACTGAAAATCCAGGAAACATTTTACCATAATTTAATATTTATTTAAGGTAGATCTATACAATTGAAAAATAATACATTTTCAAACTGTCACTATTAAATTTCATCAATTTTAAGTACAACTATTTTTGTAGAAGACTGTACACAAAATATGTAAGCTTTCATTTATATACAGATTGCGGAAAGTCTATTTGAGCCATACGATTTTCACAAGTGCGACAAGGAAATATGAGCAAAACTACTTGAAATAGAAGAATAATTGTTCGCAGTCAGCGTTGAGTGTGTTTTCAGTTTCAGCTACCAATTTGATATGAAAGCAGCGTTGCCAGTTCAAAATGTTTCGTACTTTCTAAGAAATAATTATCTCATTTTACATTTAACTTTTAATACGGCATAACGACGTATTTATTGGGAGAAATTCGAGATTGGTAATATTATTGATTTTTGAAAAATAAGTGAGATCAACGCAGATAAGAATAAAATAATATAGTTCAAGAAAATAATTGGACAAATTACAATCTGCAATAAATAAAATCTATACACCGCTTTCGATTGAACAATTATTGGTATTTAACATTGTTGCCGACAAAAATTGGGAATAACTTTTACAGATAAATACATTTGGCAACAGCTGACTGCGCACAATTATTCTTCTCTCTCTTTCAAGTGTTTTTCTCATATTTGGAGTTTTGGCTTTCATGCAAGACAGATATCGACAATGTTAATTATGCAAATTTTAATTGTGATTATCTGGACGAATAAAAATTTTCATTTTTTAGTTACATAACTAACACTTTTGTTAACCTTTTATTCAAATTTTATTCAATTGTTAATAAAGGTTGGTTTACGAATGAACTACCTCAATCGTAAATGCCAATGTTTTTAGTAATACCATTAACGACAACTGCTTTCCTTGAGTTCAGATCTACTCAGTATCTTCCTCACATTCTTTGAATTATCCTTTTATTACAGTTTTTCACTTCAATTATTTTAGCACTCTACAATTCTTCCTTTTAGTTCCTTTCTACGTTTACTCAGAAGTTTCTTACACCTTTTTGAACAAAACCTCTCAACTATTGTGACTGATATCCGCGCGAATGGAGTGAGAGCCGATGGCTTCTGGCAAAATCCACTAGGGGATAGGTCCTTGTATATCCAAAACAAAAGGTTTGTCATTAGTCACTTATAATTTTGGAATTACCAAGAAAAAAAAGAAGGAACCTTGAATTATTCAAATACTTTGCCATTCCAGGTCTTTTATCTTAACCTTTTACAGACGAACATATCTTTGACATTAAAGATAACACGAAAACAATTATTTACCAAGGAGTGGACGGTGTTCATTTACAAAGAACCGGTATTCTAACTACAAAATTGCTCAATTAAGAACTTAACAAAAGTTAAGAAAATTCATACATTCGGGGGTTGTGTTTGAGGCAGCTTTGAACAGTTTGTATCCAACATTTTAGGACACAGTGACACCTACGGCCTAACGACTTCGACAATTGCGGAACTAGCCAAACGTTACACCCATGCTCAATCCCTTAAGAGATGGGATGGAATCAAAGGATGCAGTCTCGCCAGGATCACCCTGGGAAGCTGGCGCCGAAGAAATATTTGGCGACGACCATGAAAAACCTACGTTTAACAGTAGGATTTCTGACTGGCCACTGTCAACTAAGGGAACACCTCCATACTATGGGGCTAGTGGACACACCTCTATGCAGGATGTGTAAAAAGGAAGATGAAACTGTCAGGCATGTTTTATGCGAGAGTCCGGAGTTATCGTCGATAAGAGAGTGTGTGTTCGGTGAATCTTGGCCTACACCTGCCGATATAAAGGAGATGTCTCCTAGTGACCTGTCCACCTTCCTGGGAAGGACAGGATGGACGATGACCTAGGAGGACAACTCCTGGGGAGGATGAACAAAGGGTCACATGTGGCCTAAGTGTTGTGAGCCTATATTTACCTTCCCTACTCTGCAGATACAGATATATCTCAGTTTGGTCTTGGGATATTAGTATTGATTGAAAATTGTAATTTAAACGAACTTTTTATGTGTCTTTGTTCG
The DNA here is from genome assembly GCA_910591675.1 of Galerucella calmariensis. NCBI lineage: Eukaryota > Metazoa > Arthropoda > Insecta > Coleoptera > Chrysomelidae > Galerucella > Galerucella calmariensis. The sequence goes on along the minus strand of CAJUYG010000040.1, from coordinate 2,530 downwards.
TAAACACTGTCCGATGTCGTATCCTGAAAGTCAGACGAATTTCTGTGAGTTCCCAATTTTTTTTAGGAAATATTCGGTTGAGATGTCTATTTGGAGTGGACATTCATAAGATTCCGAGACTCATAATACTCAGATTATTATGTACACAGCAAACATACCATGTATACATAAGTTTACACAAGCAAATAGCAAGTATAAAGAGTTTGAACAACGACATAATATTATTAATATTGTTTGAGAGTTAACACTTTCGTTGTTTTTGATAATATTTGTTCGACAAATAAGCTTGTTAGTTCTTTTAAGAGGGGTGTACATTTCAATTAGGTATATTCTTTGAAAAAGGATGACAAATTTTGGTACAACTAAAACACTCAACTATGTTTACATAAAATTATATACACGAATATATATTATTTAAGTTTAATAAATAAGAGGATGGATTTTTTTTGTAATAGTTGAATGAAAATTTGATTCTTGGATTTTCTGAAGTTTGATCATTTTTAGTTGTCTGTATGTAGCGAGGATTAAGAAAGGTAACCGCCATCTAGCGACCGTTAAAACCACTAAAATAAATGATTGTAAATTAATATTTCGTTAGTCATTGAAAGTGAAAGCACTGAGCTGTGTAATCAGTTTTAAAATGGTGTGGGAATGCCTAGACAAACTCAATGAACAAGGCGAGAACAATATAGTCACATTACTATGGATTCCAGGACACACTAGAATAGAAGGGAATGAAATAGCAGATGAACTAGCAAAGGGGGGGACTGAAATACCTTTCTGGGGGCCTGAACCCTTTTGCGGAATCAGCTCCAATGTAATATGGGAAGAAATATCTGAAGCCGAGAAAAAAAGAAGTGGAACTGCGCTAAGAGTTTTAACAGGGATCCTAACGGGACATTGTCGCCTGAATGGGTAGATGAAAAATAGTGGAGGAAGAAGAATGAAGATTTTGTGGCATGGAAGAAGAAACCTCCATCCACATACTTTCCAACTGCACAGCACTTCAGAATCCTAGAGCACAGCACCTTGGAGATTACTGGATAGAAGAGGAACGTTTACCTAAGTTATAGCCTGCAGATGTCCTAAAATTCCTCCGGGAAGTAGGACTAAAGGAACTACTAGTTTCTGAGACTCTTCTCAGAAACTAAGTAGAAGTAATGGGGCACAATTTAGATCTTTTAGGTCTCAGTGAATGTCACCCCATAATACATACATACATACATTTACATAGGCATTGAATTCCCTTTCAAATTATGTTAAGGTTGTAAAAATCTATAAAGCGGAAAAAATAATATCACTTTCATAGTCAGGAGTCAGCTTTCCCACTCTGTTACTTTTTTCCCAAAGATTTAAATTTTCCACTGATATCCTAAACTATAAAAGCTTAAGCTTGTGTCAAACATTCGTGACATTGAAATTACTATACGTACATTTTATTTTTAACTGTGTCTTGTGAATGGAAAGATGTTTAGACAAATCCCACTATACAATCATATACGTCATACCGGAAATCAGTTATAATCTAGTCAGTAACTACACACAAGTAAATGAGACACATGCTAGAGATGGGTTATAAGATGCATTTTATATCTGCAAGTCAAAAAATAGTTGTAGATGAAAAATTTGGTATTGAAAATATACCAAATTGATTTTAACATGACGTATTATGAAAAATATTAATACTTGAACGTAATTGAATACTGTTTACGAGACCAAATAATATTACACTGTACACTATCTTACTCGCGTTTCGATAACTAAGTTGTCTTCTTCAGAGACTGAAGGTGAAATCAGTAAAAATCTTCCACCTCTAATACTGTTAAGATTAATTTAAAAAAAGCTGGGTAAATCTGGTTGAATCCTAAAGTGGGCCACTCTAAAAACAACTTTTACCTGTCGTAATTTCTCACTGATAATTAGAGGTCTGACTGGCGTCAATTTAATTCATTCAGTATAAAAGTGCAATGGTCATCAAGCATGGATCCGGACGAAAAATAAAAACGTTTTATTGATCTGAAGAAAAAATTCATGTGAAACGTCAAAGTAATCAAGTGACAGTGAAAAACTTCAAAATTTTATTTCCACTACTAGCTGTGAAGTTGACAATTATTGCTGCTTCTAGCCAACTGAGAAGTTGAATTTCTCTATTAGTGGTTAATATTTTTTTCTATTAAAAGCCTAGATCAATAATGGACAAATTCAAATATTTTGAGAATTTACGGATAGTACCTACCGCAACAAAAGCTTGTGCATAATTTTATTTACCCAGGAGATTGTCTTTAACATAATTGCTGCTTGAAATTACCTATCAAGATGACATTATTTGAATAAAAATGCCGTTAGTTTAAAATTCGCGCTCAATAAAAAATGACTGATGACATAACGAGTACGTTCATAATATATCGAAAATTGACAGTGTACTTGTCAGTCAGACGACGGAGTAAACGTTTGTGAATTATTTTTAATTTTTGTCTTAAATTTGGCTAGTAGTGGAAAAATTTGTATACAGTGCTATTCAAAAGTCCCC
>CAJUYG010000039.1:563327-603099 GCA_910591675.1 Galerucella calmariensis | reverse complement strand
AAAGTGTTATAGAGTCCTGTGTCAGCTGTCAATTGTCCACAGCATTGTATATTTCTGTGATAGCTGTTAATAGAGGAGTTCAGTCTAAGGTCAGTGTGGCCAACAAAAGTGTTTTTTTCTGACAAGAATGACAGTTAAGGTCTACCCTTCAAAACATGTGATTTTTGCATGTTTTTTATCATTGCGAACATCTATACTTATTGCTTTATTAAAATTATGAATACAAATAAATATAACTGACATTTGCATTATTAGTGACTGAATAACAGAAATGAAATGGTGACATGCCAAGAGTTCCTAGAATTATTGGCCACCGATATGTTGAGTATTCAGATAAAAGGTCATTTTAAATTTCAAGATATACGCTTCGGGGGTGTATTCATAATTTTAATAACAATATAGATGTTCGCAATGATAAAAAACATGCAAAAAACTTATGTTTTGAAGGGTAGACCTCAATTGTCATTCTTGTCAGAAAAAAACACTTTCTTGGCCACACTGACCTTAGACTGAACTCCTCTATTGTTGAAGAATTTTTGTGTAGCTCTGTGTCGGCTGTCAATTTTATAAAGCATTGTTTAGTTCTGTGTTAACTATTGTTGAAGCATTGTTTTATAGTTCTGTGTCACCTGTTAATTGTTGAAGCATTGTTGTATGGTTCTGTGTCAGCTGTCAATTTTCCAAAGCATTGATCTATTTTAGGCGAATAACAACCAATAACTGGTAAATACTAAATGCATTTAGTTGATGTGGTAACTGTGCTTTAAACCGATGTTTATAGTTGTATATGTGTCGGCTGACAACTGTCTAAAGCGTTATAGAGTTCTGTGTCAGCTGTCAATTGTCCACAGCATTGTACATTTCTGTGACAGCTGTTAATTGTTGAAGACTTGTTGTATAGTTCTGTGTTGGCTGTCAATTGTCCAAAACAGTGTATAGTTCTCTCTCAGCTATTAATGGATGAATCCAGTGGTCCATTCAGTATTGCCACTACAAAATTTTCGTGTATAAAATTCAAAGTGGAGACAGAAATAATTTTTGACTTCAATGGATATCTAAACTGGGCATTATTTATTTATCTATTTACGGGGGAAGCCATTTCACAAAAATTGATTACAAATCTTGAAAATACAAAACATTTATCATATGAGGTTATACATATAAAGTACAGAACATACAAAAGATACAATTCACTATAAATAAAAATTTGTAGAATATAAATACAGAAAACACGTAACTAAAAAGAACCAAATATCATTAGTACAATTAGTTATCTAAGTATACTTGACAGTGTTCGTTTAAAACTGATAAAACCCGTGGAGAAATCAAGCTCAGGATACTGATTAGCACCTCTCAGTGTTCGTCGTATAAATGAAAATTGTGCATAATTCGTTCTACAAAACAGAACATGAAAGGAAGTAACCTGTCTTGTCTGGCAACTAGGAACTTCAAAGTTAATTCTGGCTAACAAGTCGGGACATTCAATTAAAAATTTAGTATTTTGAACAATAAAATTAGGTCATGCTGATCTCGCCGTTGCTTTAAAGTGGTAATATTTAAATTTTGCTTGATGATTTCATAGTCTAAGTATCTACCTACCCATTTTGAATGCTACGTGTCTAAGGAATCTGTGCTGAACGCTTTCGAATGTGTCATTATAAAATAGATATTGTGGAGACCACACTGAAGCACAGTATTCCAAGTGGGGTCTGACTAACGAACAGTAAAGCACTTTTAAAGGATGTATACTAGTAAAATCAACGGTAATACGCTTAATGTAGCCAAGTAGACTCGGAGGATTTATTAACAATAGTTTTAATACGTTCCTGAAAACTTAGTGTGGTATCCAACAATATCCCTAAGTCCTTAACAATAATTCGAGATTCCAGAACCACATTGTTAAGAGTATAGTCATACAATATTGGGGTGTTAGATCGGTGAAACCTCATAATATGACATTTTCTTGTATTAAGCACCATTCCATTACTTATACACCAATTATGCAACATATTCAAATCAGACTGCAGATTTTCGGCTTCCATACTAGACTTTATTACAGAAAAAACCTTTAAATCGTCGGCAAACATAAGCACTATTCCATAGTGAAAACTACTATACTCGATTTGAAATTGGTTGATAGTAATAAATCATTAAAATCCGTCAAACACGTATACAAAGTGGTCCACCTAAATTGCCAAGTTTTAAATAGTATATACATTGAAAGTATAGACCCTTTTGCATTTATTGAACTTTCCATTCCTATAGATCTGATAAGGGCGTCGAATACAAAGCTTAACCCGAGGCTCGAACAATAAGCGGTAGGATTCTACCTGTGATGTTTTGCACTCATGCACGTGCTTTCGGGTGGGTTTAAGTTTATATTAAACACAATAATTATATAATTTAGTGAACATTCGGATGTGTGGCATAATTTGTTACCCTTGTATTTGAATAAATATAATACTCATAACAATAAAGCAACCAATAAACAAGTAAATTTGGAAAAATGTTTCTATTTGAAATTCTATAAAATTTATAGTAAGTCATTACATTTCTTCGCTTTAAATTAATCATCATCAGAAAATGAAATATCTGAGGGACTGTCTTCTTCCCCTAAATTGATAATAAGTGGTTCGACCGTTTTCTCCAGTAAACTATCCAATTGCCACATTTTTTCCTCCTCCTTTATTACATGCTCTATACATCTTTGCCACTTCCCCGCGTTGACTTCTTGAAGCGCTTCTTCAAAGAGTTTTTGAACATCACTCATTTTATAAGTGGTATTTTTTCTAGCCACATAACCTTTCACATGAGCCCATACCAGTTCGATCGGATTTAATTCGCAATGGTAGGGGGGGAGCCGAAGCACTATTATATTTTGTTTTTTGGCCATTTCGTCAACAACATATTTTTGAAACCGATGTTTATGGGTGTTTACAATTGATAGCAACTCCTTTTTAACCATATTGTCCTCAAATTGTATTTGTTTCTCCACAAGCCACTCGATAATTTTTGCTTTTCGCCAAGCAGTTGTAGGCATCTTCTCCAATCTTCTGGAGTGATACGGAGCGTTATCTAACACAATGACGGAGCCAGGTGGAATCAGCTCTATCATTTGTTCGAAATACTCCTCAAAAACATCAGCATTCATATCCTCGTGGTAATCGCCTGTACGAACTGATTGGAATGATAATAGTCCACCTTCTAAAAAGCCATTGGAGCTACCGATGTGAGTTATAATTAATCGTTTTCCTTTTCCAGAGGGCGGATTTATTCCTGTTGATAGACCGTCTAAAAATGCTTGCCGGTGAGAAGTCACATTTTTGTCTGTCCATATTTTTCTAACTGTGTAGCCTTCGTTCAGCCATGTTTCGTCCAAATAGAAAATTGTTTTGTTTTCATTGCGAAATTGTCTTATTTTTCTCAAATAATTACGTCTCCAACACACTATTTCATCTTTTTCGAGCAAATGAGACTTCCGACTATGTTTTTCCCATCTAAAATTCATTTCTCTTAGAACTTTCCATAGTTTATCTCTCTTGATTGCAGGAAAGTCTTCTTTTACTGCCCCTAAAACTCTATCCAAAGTAGGGATCTCCTTATTGAAATAGAATGAATGCACCTTACGTCTTATGATGGCCTTTTCGTCCTCATCGATCGGTATTGTTCGCCTTCCTGGAGATGGTTTTGGTGGCGTCACGGTTCCTGTCTTTTCTTCCCGCATCAGCCTGTAGATGGTTGCTTTTCCAATACCTGTCATCTTTGAACAAAGTTCCACTGTAGAATCGATACTTATTGCACTTTTTTGATATCTAAGTGCATTAAATACATTAAGGACAATTATCTTTTCACTAATGCTTAGCGCTGATTTCGCAACTCGCTTAACTGGAATAAATCCTGAAAGACTCTCCATTTTCAAAAATTACCCAAATGTGTGTCCTAGAATACTCGCATTAGGTTTGTTCGCTCTTAAAATGACTCACAGTTTTATACCAATAAGTAGAGGTACCTACCTACCTACCTTTTTCGTAACAACCTCAAGTAACATTGTGTATTAATTGTTCCCGGAATTCTCGGCATAATTATTTTTACCTGTTATGACAATAATGATTACTATAAATAGGGTTCAAACCGGCACGTCAGGTAGGTGCGCCTATGGAATCGGCTGCTAAAAATGATTTATTACTATCAACCAATTTCAAATCGAGTATAATAATATCATTAATTAACAAGTAAAACAACAAAGGCCCCAAGTGAGAACCCTGGGGTACACCAGAAAGAACAGAGATCTCATTCGACAAACAATGATTAACACGTTGAAAGTTGATACTGAAAAAACTAAAGTAACCTAGATGGCTTGAATCTTTGTTTGCCGCATGGACGAAACCTGTCAATTCAATGTCACATGTCTTGTTTTCCCTGCACTGTACACTCCTTTCCCAGTCCCTTCTATTGTTTATAGATACTAAATTGTTTTGATGGTGTTGTAATTTCAGGGTTTGGTAGATTACGAAGGGGGCGATTCGGACGAAGAAGAGGACGACGGTGAAGTGTCTAAAAGGCCGAGACTCTCATAGTCGAGTACACAATCTGCAGGTAAGTGCGTTACAGACACTGGTAACGTACCGCAAAGTGTGATCTCATAGTGAATTGTGTGTAAAACACGAACGGTCAATTATTTAAACAAAAAAATAAAACAAAAAAAACGCAACCCGTAACCAGTCAGTGGCAAAAAACTGCAGCTGTATAAAAAATGGCGACTTTTGTTGTGTAATCCATATCCTTCGAGTTGTTCTTTTTCTATTGTAGAAAATACAATTTTTTAAGGAGACTTAACTTAATATATACTGTGCGATGACACAAAAGATCTATAAATATATAAATATAAATATATGTTGTCTTTTGTTTTTGAGAAGACTAAAATTTATGAAAAGCACAACTTCTTTTTTCTGAACTTCTCTCTCGGTATATATATGTTGCATTGCAGCAATCAACCGCGCGTTTCTGTAATTTATTACTGATATATAAAAAAAATAAAAATCGAAAAAAAAATAAGATACACGAAACAAGAGATTTAATTCCATGTATATGAATTTTTAAGAGTTTTTTAAACAGAAAACAGTCTATTTATATATGAGAATATATTTAAAATAGAATATTATTCTTTCTCTTAAAGAACTCGACAAGTAGAAAAAAAATTGAAGCAGTTGTAAATAATTTTATGGTGTATGCTTAGAAGAATATTAAAAAAAAAGATTCTCTTTTTTAAGAGACTGAATAATTATGATTGCTGCATTTTATAGTGAAGTACTTACCTTTTTCTTTTATTTCAAATACAAACATCGCATTTGTAACTTGTATACAGCGTGTCCACGGATGGAGTATCCTATAGGTGAAAATTTTTTAAATATTAATTTAGAGAAAAATTTTATTCCTGATAAAACGTTTTGCTTGTTCTGAAACTCCATAAAATGAAATAAAATTTAAGTTTTTCAAAACCCGTCTCATTTTATGGCCAGTTTTATGAAAACCTGGAGTCTGACTTTTTGACATTTATTCACATATTTGCTAATATCTCGGGAACCTGAAGGTTTGTAAGGTTCCTGTCTACGCTATTCGATTCAGAATTGAATTTTCTATAAAAAGAGAAATTTTGAAAATTATGAGTTCGCGAATTAGTATAAGTTTCGGTGCGGACTTGAAAAAATTTTCAAAACCTGAAAATTCTAAAATCCATATCTAAGGTTTTTCGATATGGAAAATTGCTCTTTTTTTAGAAAATTCAATTTTGAATCGAATGGCGTAGACTAGAACCTTGCAAACCTTAAGGCTCCCGAGATATTAGGCAATATGTGAAGAAATGTCAAAAAGTCAGACTCCAGGTTTTCATAAAACTGGCCATAAAATGAGACGGGTTTTGAAAACCTTGAATTTTATTTCATTTTATGGGGTTTTAAAACAAGCAAAACTTTTTATCAAGATTAACATTTTTCACTAAATTAATATTTAAAAATTTTTCAACTATAGGATACTCCATCCGTGGACACGCTGTATATACGGAGTAGGTACACAGGAATTTGCATTTCTTTTCAAAATTATCTAAACAATATTCACAATTATTTTAATATGTGACAAAAACTGAAGAAAAATTCTTTAGGAATTGAATTGAACAATGAGTTTTCCAAATATCACCAATTGATCCAAAATTTTTTGAACTGACAGTTCAACTCTCAAAATTATTCGTATCATATTCAAGTTTAAAAAACATTCATGACCAATAATTTCCGTTATACCAAGAACGAACTCCAGAACAGCTCGCGAACTTGATCTGTATCCTGGTAGAAGGTACACCAGTCGAGTGTAAAAAGGATGCAAAATGTTTCTTTTAATTTTCAATATTCCCATTCTACGACTGATTATTAATGAAAACCCCCGTATATTAGCAAATGTTTGCATGTTTATATTTGATGTTGAAGAAGAAAAAAAAGGTATCAACGGGATGTCATACAAATTGTTCATAACTGTGAGGTTCTAAGCATTGTGAAATTAGCCTAAGTTATATCTAGCGGTAGATAGCATTTAGTATCGAATATATCGTCTAAAAAAAATGTGTAGTGTCATTGGAGTGCTTAGAGTTGTTCGATACTTCGTACTGTTCTTACTTCGATGATTTCTCGCTATAGAAAACTCTTTTTTTATTAACACAGTGCCATTTTAAAGAGAAACGTTAAATCTGCACTATCAGATAATATTATTTTCAAACCCCCGGTATATAGAAGTTGGAAATTGAAGAGGTTGAAAAGTAATAAATATCTTGTTTTCTAATTTACCCACCCTGTAAATTATACCTTTAATTTGTGAATTATTTTTATAAAATAATGTAACACATTGTATATTGTGTTCCAAAAATACTAATTTAAAATACCCTGTATGTATGAAGCCTAAATTATTTTGTAATTTACTAGATTTTTACGTTCGTATTTTTGTATATAAATCTTTAATTTGACAGTTCCCCCTTAATAGAATATAAATATTTTTTAGATGGTACTGTGTTACTTATTTATTTTTAATTATTGAATTATTTGGGAACCACTAGAACAGTATGAAGTATAAAAATTAGACTAAAACTATTTAATTTCCACTCTAATTTTGTAATTAATGTGATCAATAAAATTTATCTTATTATTTCGATTTTGTCCTCTATTTATTTATCTATTGGATATTCGTCAGGATTTTTATTTTTGTAGCTGAATCGAACAATATTTTCATGGTATTTATTCCAAACTAATGTGAGAATATTTTTTTTAACCCCACAATTATTTCATATTATTCTACTGTAAAATCTTCATTTTAGTTTATTTGGTAGGACTCGGTACTCATTGAATTTGTTGTAGATTATCATGAAAATTTGTTTGGTTTTATATATGAACTTATTTTGTTTTAGTACGTCTTTTGAAGTGAAAGGAGATCAGGATTTATGTAAATATTATTTATTATGATTGTATATTCGCTCAAGAAAATTTCTCAGCAATATTTAACAGATACATTTTTTTTCTCAAATTGTTGTGCATAAATTCAGTAAAATATGTTGGTGGAATATTAAAAAAATGCTAAATAAAAGTATGCTTCTAGATATTTGTGGAAAATATTCTTTTGAAAAAAATATTAAATAAATAAATATATCCGGCTCGAAGGACCAAAAAATGTTGCACACAATGTTTACTATAGCCAACTTCGCGAACCATGGTAAAACTACTTATTTTTATGTCTTCGCTGGTAAATTTTCTTTTTGTGGCAACTGGAATATGAATTTTAGTATATTGAGAATATTTGAAATTTTCAAATGCCTTATGCAACGTAAGTGTAGTGGCGCCAAAATTTTCACAGACTCCAATCATACTTACTCTTACGCTTCGTTTAAATGGGTAACAATAACATTTTTATAAGTGGCTAATATACTTGTAAAAATTATTTTTCAACATAGGCGTAGCATAAAATAAGTTATATAAGTTATTCCTGCATCAGCTACTTGAGTCATATTCACAGACCATTTTCAAAAGATGTTATATTGGAAGCAATCAAGAAAATTTCTATTACTGCAAGATATTTTTTACTTATTTAAAAAGGGCCCCTTAAATTTTTGAACAGAATATTTTTTCATTTCAATTTGATAGTCGCAAAAGTTGATTTTTCTCAAATTTTTCAGTTGCTCAGAAACTTTTGATTTGAATCTAAAAGAATTTGTTTTCAAATCTCGAATTTAGTATAAAAAATTGTGTCAACCGTGCTTATTGAGGTAAGTTGAATTGATTTTATTAAAAATTCTATGGTTTAAATAAAATGTTTATACAATATATACATAAAGTAACGTAACTTGCTAATATTGCGATTTCCGTTAGGTTTACAAAAAAAATGTTGAATAAAAGTTTTTTCAAATAATTCAAACCATCTGCATAAATCGATTAGAGGTGAGAGAGAGATGAATAGAGGGTGCACCGTTACTCGAAAATAACTTATTAACATATTTTTTTTAATAGTACACCATGTATATATTTTCAGTTTTCCATAATCTAATTAAATTACAAATGAAACCGCATAATTCTACCTTTAATAATTCCAAAGTTACATTGGTTTGAATCTAAAATTATGGAAAAATTGTTTATGTCTAAAAAGTGGTAGGTTCTTCTGCCATTAATATTAATGAATTACAAGTTTCCCGCCAAAAATTCTGATATCCCGCTTAAAATTTCAGGTTTCCCGTTAAGAATTTCAAGTTTCCCGCTAAAATTTTATGTTTCTTGTATGAGAAACTGAAAATATAAATATGGTGTATTAAAAAAATATGTTAATAAGTTATTTTGGAGCAACGGTGCAGTATTCATCTAATCGCTTTATGCAGATGGACTAAATCTTATCCGCACTAAAATGCGTGCGGAAAGAGTCACTTTTCCGCACTAGTGCGGAAAGTAAATTTATTGACATTTGAGGAATATACTGACATTTGAATATTTAAAATATATATTTGTATGATTGTAGTTTACCAAATGACTGAAAAATTAAGAAATTAATTATAATTTTGCTATAATTTTCAATAAAAAAACAACTTATTTTTCAATCATTTTTTAATGGCCCTGGTATAAGCCTCATCAAATGAATGTCAAATAATAATAATTAATTTGTTAATATGCATTTAATAAGAAATGTATCTTTATGTTAACTTTTGGGTTATTTTTCGCATGCTAGTAGAAAAAATAGTGTACCTAACACGTGCGTAAAGTGACTTTTCCGCACGCGATTGCTGGCCGAACTTGCTAAAGCGTCGTTCGGCCATCTGCAATGGCGTGCGGAAAAGTATCACTTTCCGCACTTGTTAGGTAAACTACTATTATTCAGCATTTTTGTTTGTAAACCTAACGGAAATCGAAATATTAGCAAGTTACGTTACTTTATGTACACACTGTATATTAACATGTTGACCGACGAACTATAATTTTTTTTGAGTTTTATAATTTGGATAAAAATAACTGGAAGTATATTTGAATCGGGTGCATTGTTATGCCACTCTTACCTCTAGTGTCGCATCTTATTCAAAATATGTGTCCTTTCATTCATGATTTATTCGAATAATTTTCAAATTCTTGACGTACGTTATACCAAAAATAATCCTTCAAAAAGGAGTTTAGAGGTGTAACAGTTATGTGTGAAATGATAAACGTTATTTTTCAGCATACACTTTAATTTCGAAAAAAAAGCTATTTGTAAAAAAATGCTTCTTTGGTCCACTATCTATCTGTGTGTAAAAATGAGCGAAACAAGTTCAAAAATTACTTATCAATCAAAAGTTATTCAAATAAAATAATAAGAAAAATAAATGAAATGTTATTGAGAATTAAATATTTGTATAGGGTGCGTTAAAAGTTATAAAAATGATCAAAAAATGGTGATTGAAGAACAACTTTTAGCACATCCCATAAATCGGCAACTTTTTTTAATACTTAAATTTATTTTTTTTATATTTCCGCATGTCCCACTATATTTTCCAAGTGTATATAAATAGGATACATCCATTTCATTTATGTGACTCACAATGTTACAATTCTTGTTTTGACGGCTATCTTTTATTACATTTTTTGAAAAGACCTACTAAAATATTATTGAAAAAGATACAAATATTTAAACCTTGATAGATCAGTTAATTCTGCATCAATTTTAAGAAACTTTATACCGGTAGATAGCTAAAAGGAGTGAAATTTAAAGAAAGCAATTTTTATTTTCAGTTAACCTTAAGTGAGCAAAAAAAAATTGGTGGGTCCAAACAAAACATGTACCATTGTGAAGTCATTTATTCGTTTAAAAGTTATAAGCCCTAGAAATACTGGAAAATATAATGAACAACCCGGTATTTGTGTAACTTTTGATTAATACATTCTAATTTGTTACAAAGATGTCGGCAGCATCATAATATTTTTTATACCACGCCACAAACAGACAAAAAAAGGCAGTTTTCTAATCTTCGTTTTTTTTTTTATGTAACAAATTAATGTTTTAAAGAATTGTAAAATACAAATTGTACTCGTTATATATTTAGGTAATAAATATAAGTAAAAAGTGTTTAATGTGTTTATTCATTTGCTGCAACTACTTCTGCCCTTAAACGCTCTGCCAAAGTCTTTCGAAGCTGCAGCTGTTGAGGTTCTATGTTGGACTTTTCTCCAGCTAGAACCGCTTCGGCGGCCTTGGCTGACTTTGGTCTTCCTTTTGATTTTGTAGCACCTAAACAACATGTTCCAAAATAATCATTAATACAGTAACATGCGCCCAAATGCGGGAATAAGTGATGTAGCTGAATATGCCCCGAACAATATTTTTAAGTGTGTTGCTAGATCAATGTAAGCAGAGAGACAAGAATGTCGTTATAACAAAATGTAGAATCCAAGATACAACTTTTTGAAAAGTACTTTAAAAATTGCCCTTTTTCAAATTTCCAGCGACCAAATACTTTTTTTCCATACTACCTGAAAATCTGACACTTTAAAAAAAAATTAATAAACAACCTACCAGTGTCTAACTGTTTTCGACGAACTTCCTTCTTCAAAGCCACTAATTTATCTCGCTGTGCGCGTAAATATTCTTGACGTTTTTTCAATTCTATTGCGTTTATCTGAAATTTCAATAATAAGTCCTGAACTAAATGTACTACCTCAGTTACCTCTTTCTTCCCTTCATTTTGTAGAGATTCTTTTTTCTCGACAATACTTTGTTCCTGTTTAACGATTGGCTCTGTGGCACGTGGTGGTGAAATTGTTGGTATATCTGGAATATGTTTTTCTACAGAAACTAATTTTAATCAAGATGGGATGATTCATGCTGGAATGAATAGGCAATCCTACTTCTTATATCTAAAGCTACGGCGAAACATTGCCCCGGTGGGGATATTGTAGCACTACAGTGTAAGGTTTTCTCTATTTGACATTTCCAATGAAGATCCCAAGTAGCAATTTAAATTCTATTCTAAGGTTTATATAAACTGCTACAAGATATATCTTATAGGATACTAAAATTCTTATAACGGTCAACAAAACAATTAAATGTTCTTTTTTCTCTTATTCTTTTGGGAATCAAACCAATTAAATGATCCTCATACAACTAAAAAGGGTCCATTTTTATACAACTGTTTGGTTGTATAACAGTTCTAGTTTTTACAACTCTTATATGACTGTTCGATACACATTTATACAACTCTTAATCGACTGTTTTATAATCATTTATAAAGCTACTATAAAATGATTTAATAGTGTGTCATGTAGTCACATCTATAAAATGGGATTGAAGCGGCACTATGAAGGTCTCACAAAATGGTTGTATAATGCAATATATTTTTTTATAATGCTGTTATTTCGAGCACAATGGAAACATTTTGTCATCTAGCAGTTTATAAAAGCATTTCATTTTTTAGTGAAGAATATCAGAACCAAATTATATTTCAATTTGAACGTGCATCATACATTTCATTTGTAGAAATGGAGACTTATCAAAACGACTTGGGCCGCTTGGGCAGACATCGATAGTAAAAATTATAATTTCATTTGGATGGTTTAATAGCACAAATTTTGATGCGCCGCAAATTTTACTGATAGATTATAGGTATATATTTAGCAAGAAAATGAAGCGCTTCAATTTTGGTCAAGTTTCAAGTAGATACTTGAAAAAAATAATAAAATAGAATACCTATCCTAAAATACTTTTTTTTATGATGTTAATAGCTTATCACCTCATATGGATATTCTTTCACAATATAATTCTCTAAATAATGATAAAGTCACATTTTTCAATATAGTTTCATGTTTCCAACTCAATTACTCATAATGGCGGCGATAGCGGTACAAGAATTGCTTATTTAAACATGGCGATTTATAATACAACAATTTTATCCCAAAGAAATGCCTTAAACAATATTTTATTGTAAAATGGAACGGTATACGATAACTGTTTTATAACGAAGAATATTTAGGCACTATACAACTAAAAAGTGTTTTATCATGCAACGCAATTGAATGCTATACAATATTTATTATACAACATTATACAGCTTCAATAAGACAAGCTTAAGTAACTATTTTATAATGTTGTAGCTGTTAGTTATATAGTATATTATAGAACTCTTATACAAAAGGTATAAAAGTCTTCTAAAATGATATTTTTGATATTGTATAAACTTGCTCATAAGGTATTATATCTTATATCATTTTAAAAGAAATGATCGTATAATGCGTTATAGCATAAATTATTGTGAAAATCACTATAGAATCATTTAATACAATAATTTTCTTTTTAAAACATAATTATCGCAACAAAAGGCTTAATAAAAACAAACAGTCCTTAAAACAATGCTATTCGACTGTTATACAACAATTCAGTCCTCTTAGAATTCCATTTTGCTAGTTGGGAATTGGTATATCAATGTAATATTTAATAGTCTAGTGATGTTTTCAAAGTAGACTACTTTTGCGGTAGAGCATACGTGGCGGGATCTAGCTGTGACTGTCAAAAGTAGATCAATCGAAGAAATCTATAAATTTTTATAATGATTTTATTTCACAACAAATCGAAACCTATTTTCGGTTTTTACATCTAGAGAGCGCCACATTATGGTCTTTTTTAAAGGTATTTTGATTATTTCAAATAAACTTAAAAATACGCATTGTCTGTTATTTACCTTTATCGTCTGGTACCTCCCTATTATTATGTTCTAAAAATTAAAAATGCACTGGAATACATAATTTTAAATTGAAAAAGAGCTATCAGAATTAGAAATATACGTTTTCTTATATAAAAGTATTTTTCTGCATAATTACCTTGAGTTTCTTTTAAAACTTTTTCCAACTCTTCCTTTTCGCGCTCCAAAATTTCTCTTTCTTCCTCCATATTATCTATTTTCATAGGAGACGGTGTCTCCTCCTCTCCAACAGTGAAATTTCTTAAAACAAAAACTTGAAATTAAGAAATCAATAAAGAAATTGTTACTTATTTACTTCGAAACTTCTTCCATCACATTTTGTTCCAAGTCTGACGATTTTTCCACTGTCACTGGGGTTACTTTTATATTTTCACTGTGTGGAACAAACGATTGCGGTGTTATACCGTATTTTTGTTCGATCAATTCAAGAGCTTGAAGCTGTAGCTCAACGTTTCTTTGTGTCATCATTTTTTTAAACATTTCATAATCGTTGGCCGCCCAAACTTGTTCAAAAGAATTCTGTAAATAATAATATATAGTAAATTTAATGGACACCCTGTAATTTTTACTTATTCGTATTTCCCGATTTTAACTACTTATACAAATGTCAAAAAAGCAAATAGGCAGTCTTGAGGACTGCCGACAGAAGTGAAAACAAAAATAAACGAATCTCTTCCAAAATTCTTTTTCTTACTTCCATAGAAAATGGAAATTTTGTTTCCCTTTTAAAAATTGTATGGTAAATGAACATTCTCACAAAAAACCAACTCTTAAAAATTTTATCATGTGCCTATGATTGGAGAAAATTCGTTCAGAAAAATAGCCCCTTTAAAAAATTCTATCGTACGCCAATGGTAAATGGGAATTTCTACAAATCAGTGATTCCTCATACAAATGTTATCTTTTACGTCCATATAGAAATTTCTGCAAATAAATGTTTCTCTTTCAAAAATTGTATGGTACTTCCATGGTAAATAGAAATTTTCACAAAAAACCCCTTTCATTCACCTATGATGGAAGGAAATTTGTTCACATGAATTAATCTCCTTATAAATAATTCTGTCGTATGCCAATGGTAAATGATAGAAATTTTTGCCAATCAATGCTTCCCTTTTAAAAATTGTATGGTACTCCCATGGAAAATAAAAATTTCCATACAATAATGCACCCCTTTTCAAACATTTTATCATAGGCTCATATTTAATGGTTTATGCAGAAGAGCATTGAAATCTTGCCCACCCCCGTATAATTATATTCGCGAGCTTTTCGTATATTTTATCTGAACATTTTTGTTAACTTACTGGATCAAAAGCCACATGATGCCGTTTGCTCTCTTTACAAGCACTTTCAAACTGTTCTGGTGTAATTCCAATATCTTCCATAAAATTACCAAGCATAAAATCGACCTACAATTTTAAAAAAACTTGAAATATAATATGTTACGTTGAATGTAGATACACTCTTGGGAAATGTACACTTTTACCGTAAAATGTGTACATTTCCCAAAAAGTTAGGTATATGTGAACCGAATATAATGTGTATGTACATTTCCCGGTAAATGTATACCTACTCTTGCCTTCACGTTTTGGTAAATGTTTACTCCATGTTTTAAGAAAAGTTGGATTACAAATAAATTAAAAATGTTGTTGCAGTAAAAAAATATTTATGGTGAATATATTTCTTTCTCTTATTGTTTTCTAAGTTTGATTTCGAACAAGAAATGTTGATCGCACTGCTTTAGTGATGAATGCATTGTAATGCACACTAGGTTATTCAAGATGGGGAAGGGAATATAATCATTGGATTAGCCGTTCCCCTTCTTGAATCACTTGATATGCGTGTTACAAAGTATTGGGAAGGGTGAATGCATTCAATACTTTGTAACGCACATATAAAGTTAATCAAGAAGGGGAAGGGTAATTCAATGATTGTATTCCCTTCCCCTTCTTGAATATATGAATGTTCTCTACAAAGTATTGGATATATTTTAAGGAGAAAGGGAGATTGTAATGATTAATTTCCTTCCCCTTTTTCTCACATTTACCAAAACGACATGGTATTTGTGAATTCAATGTATGTACATTTCCCTTCTTTGAAATTGTAAATGTTAGTTGAATGCACATTACCCAAACGAGGAGGCAAATGTGCACATTTACCGGAAAATGTGTATATTTGTCGCAATATCTACTTTTACCGTAACATATATATTGTAATTTTGATTTTTGTAACGTACCAAGTTTTTAAACTCGTCGAATATGCTTTTGTAATCTTCGTTGTCTTCTGCATTTGGTTCAAAAACTGAAAAAAAATGTTTTGGTCGATAATAATTATATCCTTTGTAATAAAAATGCTTAGCTTCAATAAACAAAAAAACTCGATTTTAAGATGACAAATGACATTTTTTATTTCTATTAAAGACTTACTCAAAGATTTTTCTTCAATGAAACTCTGCAGTGGTGCATTCCATATGGGTCCATTTAGAAAGGTAACAAGCGAATCAAAAACCCAAGCATTATCCTCTTCCATAATCGAAGAGTACTGGGATGATTTTTGACCAATTTTTAACACTAATTTACAACAATAATTAAAAACCTGTAATTCGATACGTCATAAAACACAAATTGTAGTGTTTTGTTTTACTTTGTTTACATTCAACGTCGCGGTTGCCATAGTACCGAGCCTACAAATAAACCATTTTCTATCATATTAGCTAGAAAGCTGAAAATAAGGGTCGGTGTATATAAAAGCTTGTGGGTCTTTGACTTGTCACTGGTCACCACATTATCGTTTTTATCATAAGGAACTTACACCAGGGCCCGTATTCTTAAGGGACTAGTGAGAATCTCACCAATGAGATTGATGCATTACGGGTTGCCTGAAACGAGAGAGATTCAATCTCTCATGGTTCGGACCGATAGAGAATCTCGCCAAAAGCGGTGGGAAGCTTAGAAACATGCGTAGGTATTGGATTTCGTCTGGTTATATTGCAGATCTCACTATTTCCTTTAAAAATACGACAAATTTGAAACTCTCATGTTTTAGGCAACCATGCAATACACCTATCTCATTGGTGAGATTCTCACTAGTCCCTTAAGAATACGGGCCCAGCTGATGTTCGAATTATTATTTAAAATAAAAGTGGTAAATTTTTTTGGAACATATATTTACTATAATTGCTAATCCTTCAAAAATATAGCTTTCAATATTTAACATAATTTATAATAAATCTTCGTACTATACTTCTTCTGAAATCACATATTCAGCTGGGGGCCCCGAAAAGCTGACTTTCATTGGAACATTCGATGTAATTTGTTGGCCCTCCAAAGGCGCCTCATTTGATTCAATCGGTTGACCTTCAACAGGAATCTGACTTTCCTCAATTAGTTGACCTTCGGCATCAAACTGATTTGCTTCTATCGGTTGACCTTCGAGACCTTCTACAGGCGCTTGACTGTCTGCGGCAGGTTGACCATCGGCTCCTGGTTGAATTTCTCCAGCAGGTTGACCATCGGCTCCTGGTTGAATTTCTCCAGCAGGCTGACCATCGGCTCCTGGTTGAATTTCTCCAGCAGGCTGACCATCGGCTCCTGGTTGAATTTCTCCAGCAGGCTGACCATCGGCTCCTGGTTGAATTTCTCCAGCTGGTTGACCTACACAAAATTCATACAAGACTTTAACAAAAGGAATTTTATGACATCCGTGTGGAGGCAGAATATAAAGATAAATGAAAGAAGAACTACCTATAACAAGCAAATATAAAAAGGTACAGTCTATATACCTATAACAAACAAATATAAAAAGGTATAGTCTATACCTTCAACAGGCTCTTTGCCTTTTTTTCCTTTTCCCTTCTTTCCTTTCTTTTTCTTCTTTTCTTTCTTTGGTTTTGGAGGAGGCAAGCAGGTATCCGGCCAAAGATCCATGTAAGCTTGTACCATCGCTGACGAATCAATTTTGTTATTCTTTTTAATTACATACATATTTTCGAGCTGTTGAACAAGGGGCGCGTCAAGTTTCTTTATCTTCTTCTTCAACATCAGCTGTTCAAATTCTACTTTGGTCACAGGTTGTTCAGGGAGGGTGAGAAGGAAGTGTCTGTAGAAATAATTTGATTGCAAAATTTCAAACCTTCACATACATATACCTTAGACAAAAACATTGCTTGTAAGTACTTACCCAAAATCTTTACGAGCCTTTTTCTTTTTAGGTTTATTCAAGAGGTATCTAATTCTTTTAAATATTAATTCTGTCATATTTGGTTCTTTGATTATCCAGTTACCTAATATTCCTCCGATTTTTAAGGTTCTACCTAGTTTATTTGCATTTACAATCACCTATAAAAATTGATATCAAAAATTAAAACGTTTCCTACTTCGATTAATATATAATAATATAGAACAGTACAAAGGAAAACACTAATAAATGAAAAAACATTCGTACACCTAGCCTATGGTAAATTGTTACAAATAAACCCTTTTTAACATTTTAATTGTACGCCCATGGTAGATAGAGATATACAGTGTGGAAACCATAGAATAATACTTTATTGGTGGAAACCACTTATGGAATAAAATTCTTTATGTCATTATTATTTTAGAAAATTGTAAAAATTGCCGAGACACGTCAACCTTCGAATTGAGTTGTGCGTTATGTAAACATGAATGTAAATGTACAGGGTGACTCACGCAAGTATGCCATAGTCGGTGTTGTTTTTTTTCTTCAATGAAACACCCTGTATATTTGCATATTTTTGAAATCCTCCTAATGAACCGATTCCAACAAACTTAATGTATGGTCAATTATGAATTATACAGGGTGAAATTTTTATTTTTACAGTTATTGAACACATACATAAAATACCTGATGTATTTGATTTTAATACATTAAAATAAATGCTCAAAATGTTCTCCACCTCACTTCAACTTGACTTCTGCAGTTATCTCCGTACCCGATCATCATTAAAATCTCAATTCGGTGAGTCTCCAGTTAAATATGTATTTCATTGTTATATCGACAAGGAAAGAGTGTTTGACAAAGATTTTACTTTTTCAGTATAAACTGTCAACACATCAACAACTGACAGAATAGAAAACAATCCACATTATTTACCGATTTTGTCTAATTATTGGCGTTTTTATACAATTGTTTAGGTATTTATGATGAAATTCATGGGCGTAGCAGGTTTTGTTTAATATACAAATACGTCTAATAATTAGTTAGTTTAGATTTTTGATAAATCCATATTTAGCTAATTAAAAAAAGTACCTACCAATATTTCAAGTGTAATAAATGATTAATTTTTAAATTTCACCCTGTATAATTCATAATTGACCATACATTTTTTAGTTTGTTGGAATCGGTTCATTAAGAGGATTTCAAAAATATGCAAATATACAGGGTGTTTCATTAAAAAAAAAACAACACCGACTACGGCATACTTGCGTGAATCACTCTGTTCATTTAAATTTATGTTTACATAACGCACAACTCAATTCAAAAGTTGACGTGTCTCGGCATTTTTTATAATTTTCTAAAATAATGACAAAGAATTTTATTCCATGAGTGTTTTCCACACTGTATATACAATTTCCATGCATACAGCCAGTAATTTTGACGTAATCGTAAAAATGTACATTCTTTTCAACACCCGGGCCTATATAATGAAAACAGAAATTATTACACTTATATTTCAGAGCTCCATTTATTCCAGCAACGAGTCCACTTTTTTTTGAAATACCCTGTATAACCGGTAAACTAGTTTTAGTTCAATTAATGACATTTTTTAGGCACCCACAATTTTTTAATTGTTCTAAATACTGACTAATGGCCCAATTCTTATATAAATGAAGATATTTAAAGCAAATTATGATAATTATTAAAACTACATTGGATTTTAAAGAATTATTTTAAAAATAATATACAATCAAAAATCAGTACAAAAATTCAACACAGAAAAAATTAATGCATTAAAATCTCCATCTGCACCAAACGACTGTTAGTATCTCCTGGCATCCTATATGGCAACATTCCAGTGAAATTAGTCAAACATTTTGCTTGTTCTCTTAAAAGTTTCAGCTGTATTCCCATTGTATCATCATGGAATCGTGGTATGTACTCGTTGTTTCCTTTAATCTTCTGATATTGGGCAAAAAGCATGTTCATTGCTGCCAAGAGTATATCGGGTATAACTTTACAAAGATCCTGGTGATAATTTTTGAAACTCTTCACCCTATCATCCACTTCCTCTGGTCTTAATGGTACCAACCGTAAATCAACGAGAGTTTTAGAAGCTTGAGCATAATTTTTACTATGATACTGATCAAAAAATATAATAAGTTCTTTAAGTTTAAGGAAAGAATGAACAATATTAGATGAGGTTTTGTAGCCTTCTCTTGAAAATCTTTCTGCAAAATGTATAGCCTTATCACTGATTCTATTTCTCAAAGATCCAGGCTCGTTTTCCAAATGAACTGTTCTTGAAAGTATTCCACAAATCAATTTTAAAACTTCCTCTTGATTGTTGGCTAAATCAAATAGATCTATGGCTTCTTCAAACAGTCCTTTCTTCAACAGATTTTCTGCTATCAACTGAGCGATACTTTCAGCTGTAATATTCGAATCAGTAAATTGATCTACTAGACCTTTTGTTCTTATACCATTGAGTTGTACTTTTCCCAAAACAAGTTCATAAAGCTTAGTCTCGACAGCTAAATACGACACGCTAATTTTAAATAAATTTTCACCTTCGCTGTCATTATAATTTCTTAAAAAGTAGAAATAATGTAGTGCCTCATTAGGACAGGTGAGTTCAAACTTCTTAACGTACAGCATAACAAATCTAGCTAGATTTAATCGGCAGGAAGGTTTCTCATCCAGAGGATCTATGCTCAATAAAGGTGCACTCATATCATCTGGGCCCCCTAACATGTACAACTCATTTAAAGCTAGAGCCATATGAAAACCATGCACTTTAAACTTTTCTGTACGTGATAAAAACTCAAATGCAGCTTCAAATTGACCTGTTAATGCCAACATTTGGAAATATAAGTGAGGTTGATGAAAAGCGTTATAGTGTGTCTCACCATATTCTTCGAGAATTGTACGCTGTAGATCTTTATATTTAATACAATCATCATTTACTGCCAATGGTCTTACTAGATTTAGTTTGAGCCATAAATAATCATCAGCTGTTCTCGCTACTTCAGAATGTTCATCAGATATATCGCAACAGCCTAGAACTGACCAAACTATTCTCTTAAAAGGATCTGTATCATTTCTGATTACCCTTCTGTAAGAAAATTTAATAGCATCTTCCAATCGAGTTATTTCAGTCTTAGCATTATTAAACTTAGCTTCAAGAAGTAATATAATATCCTGAAATTCTGGTAGTCCACTCTTTTTTAAGCAAAATATGGCAGCTGATAAATCTCCTGATCTTAAGCAATAATATACCATGGGCCACAAAGGTCTATCTTCTATGAGCCCATCTTGCAGCCCTAAATACTCTCCTTGTAGTCTAAGACCTACAAAACTGCGTACCAGATGATATGTACCTGGTATTCCACCTCTAATGGCATGAACTAAATCATCGTTTATAATATTGTTCATGTATGTTTTGTATCGATCCTCCAAATAATTTTTTCCCTGTTTGACAAGAGCTTCTATAAATGGTACTGTATTTCTAGTTTTTATAGGGTCATCTGACTGTGGAAAAGGTGGAAGTTGCACCATGTACCTAATAATTTCCCACATATCTGTTACTTTAGGGTCCTTGAATTCAGCAACTAAACTGGTAAACACATTAACCAAATTAGGTTTCTGGCTACCTTTACTTATAGTTCTATTATATTCTATAATTTTTGTGACATAAATAGCTTCTGCTGGACTTAAATTTCCTGGAGTGAAGCTTGGTCGGTCCAGTGTAATTGTAAGCTGTTTTCCAACATCAATAGCTGCTCCGGAACTGGTACTCATTGCATTAAGTATTTTCCTCTTCTCCTGTTTCCATTCCGACTGTTGATGCTCCCAAGCCGTATCATATGTAAATGCCAACATTTTGTTATATCCTGAATCAAATACTGATAAAATTTGATTTCTGGTCTCATTTTCTAAGATATTATAAATATCTAAATCTGCGACAGGTTGAATAGGTTCGAATGTTCGTTTAGTGCTGAGCGATTCTAGTTTTTGGGCGATTTTTGGTAGATCTATACCTTTTGAGCCTAATAGGAGGTTTGCTTGAATATCTTTGGCTCCTGTTTGAGCAACCCTTGTGTACAAATCACTCGACGCCTCTAAAACTTGTCGTAATGATCTTTCAACTTTAGGAAGTGAAGTGGTACCTCCAAGTTCATTTGTTAGCTTTTCGGCTTCTTGGAGAAGTTCCGAAAAATCAGACATTGTTTAGCAGTTATATAATACTTTATCCTGGAATATAAAGTATATTACTATATGTTTATTTATTATAATAATATGAAAATTACCTTTTTAATAAACAACGGAAAACTTGTTTAATTTGATTTGAGATTTGAGGTTATACTCAACATTTGGCGTTAAAAAAGACAGTACACAATCGATAAGCTTGGCAAATAAATCGAGACATTGAATTTTATTATTAACTATTTTATTTCTTATATCAATTCTTCCATTTTTACCATGGAGAATATCTAGTCTCCACGATTTTTACGAATAATCTAGAAATCTAGAATAACTAGAAAATTGTGGTTAATATTATTTTTAAAAGCTATTAAAAAAATCGATATAGAGTACTATTCCATTTTTCAGTAAACCAGCTCGATTCCATAATCGAGTATCTGGTAATAGCTGGTTGCATAGCAAATAGGACTTAATGTTGTTCTTTTACTCACTTTTAAAATATCTTTGGTGAAAAATATATTCTCCATATTTATATATTTTATAGGGTCCGCTGTCTTTTTAGGACTTACTAATACGTTTGCTACAAAAACCGCTCTCTCGGGAGTGCAAGGAACACTTCCAATATTTACATTCACCAGAGACTTGTTATTCAATATAGCTCTTCTTATAGCAATTAAAGACGGTTCTAAAAACCTAGAAAGTATTATGATTAAATATCTACAGTGATACTATTTTTTGTAATTACATATTCCAACTAAGATCTAATTCTTCTAAAACACCGGAGCTTCGAACGTACTTTCCCAGCCACGTTACCGCTGGTCTCTCACTTATTCCATTCCAAGATATATTCAAAGCTCGTAATCGGTCTGTAAGTTTCAACGCTTTAAAAATAAGTTTAGTCGCTGCAAATTAAAAAAATCAATTTCCCCTATTTGTAGTTTTAGTTAAATATATTACCTAGAGCTGTATAAAATCCGTTCCAGGCCAAATTAAGCTCAGCTAAAGTTTTATTTTCTATGATTATCCTTTCTATAACATCTGCTGATTCTTCTGTTAATTTGTTGTTACTGAGATCTAATATTTTCAAAGATGGCATGTCACACAAGCCTTGCTTAAGACTGCGCATCCCAATGTCTCCTAAATTGTTAAAACTTAAATTCAAATCTGTTAAAAATTGCGAAGTAGATAGTGAATCGTTTAATAGTAAGGCACCTGAAATATGTACAAGTTTATTTAAAGTGTGGTCAATGAACTTAAAATATTATTTACCTTCTGGACCAATATTACACTGCTTTAAACTTAAAATTTGTAACGTCCCGTTTTCTTCAATCATCTTACAAATCATTTCTGTCATTGGTACACTTAAAAAATTGTCTTGTAAGATTAAAGTCTCTACATAGTGGTTGCCTTTTAATGTTTCCATTATGGCCCTTAATTGTTTTTCTCTCAAACCGTAAAACTATAAAATACAACAACTAAGCCCTTTGTTATTATTTGGATATGTTTAGGCCAGACGATATAACAACTACAAGTAATTAGCAATACGGCTCTGATTTTTTTCATAAGTATCTTGGAGTATGTAGATTAATATAAAAAAAGTTTACCAGTCTATCGATTTACCAAGCTGGAAAAAAAAATCAGGAAACTTTTTTTTTTTCGAAATTCAATATTTTGCGCTGTGAGGAAAGTAGAGGAAAATAAAAAATACCACCGTGTAGGGCGAGTGTTTTGCAGCAAAAAAGGTTTCTTGCGTTTCTTTCGTCCGAGCAATAGTTTGTCCGGAAAAAATTCGGTTAACTAAGGATATGTTCCGCATCCGCGCGACTCTATTTTCTGAATCGCGGCGGAGTACATTATAAACTATTGTACAGTTATAATTTATATATAAATAATTGCAATACGGCGTTTTGAATAGGAAAGTGTCTGCTTTAAGATGGCATTTTTTTTGTCATAGCACATAATCATTTTTGGCAAATTACTCATATATAATATAAATATTATATTCTAATAAAAAACCAAGTATCTTAATAAAAAAAATAAGGTGGCATTGAAACAATTTTTCGAAGGATGAGAACTGTTATTTATGAGGTCTCTTCCATAAATAAAATTTACGGATAATCAATTTTTTCTAATTACGAAATACGGCACTTTTCATTATTTTGTAAATTTTAGGAATCTTGAATTTACAAGAAAATATATATATTAAATACTGTAACTTTGATAAAACTGCAGTAATTTCAATGGGGTTTGCGTAGAAATGTTGGGGAAACTTCTAAGATCAAGAATATATAATTACAAAATTAATTAATTCACATACCTATTTGGATTCAATGATTTTTTGTATTATAAGAGAAAATAGCAATTTTTATAGATTCGGGTGGGAATCCTCTTTATTTTTTAAAATGAAATTTGATACTCCTGTAATATAAAGATTAATATTCAACGAACAAAATGTATATAGTGAAAAGGTATAAAAGATGATTAATATTTTAAGATATAATTTGTTTCATACATATTTTATTATTTGCAATCTTAACTCTCACCGAAGATTGAAAAAAAATTCTGATTGAATATTTATTTTTTTTCCGCCGTGCAGCAGAGTCGCGCGGATGCGGAACACATACTAAGTTTACTGAATTTTTTACGGACAAACCATTGATCGGACGAAAAAAGTGCAGGAAACTTTTTTATTGTAAAACACTTCCCCTACACGGAGGTATTTTTTATTTGTTTTTTTTTTAATTTGGGAAATCGATAGACAGGTAAACTTTTTTTTATATTAATCTACATACTTCAAGGTAAAAAAAATCAGCCGTATTGCTAATTACTTGTACCTACTTTTGGTCTAAAATGACCCATACCGACTGGCCTAGTTGGTAAAAGTAACATTTCAAAATTAAATTTATTGGTAGAAAAGAAGCTTCCTACGTACTTTTAGATTCATCAATTCTGTTCCGAGACTGTTTTTTATCCTTAGTAAAGGAACAATTTCATATTCTTTGCATAAATTTTCATATTTTTCAACTCCAATATCATCATAAACTGGTACAGGTTCTGAAAGAAGGTACAAAAGCCTTTCTCAGTCAACTCCTGGGCAAACATTTTAATTAAATAATATTCATACCCACATAATTAAATGCATCATCCAATCCAGGATCTTTTGGCATAGGAAATACATAATTTAAGTTCCTCAATAGAGAGCTACTAGATAGTACAAGTTGCGCAAAACAAGTAAAAGACTTTGTTCTTCTGTATAACAATTCTTCGCTGGTACATCCTTCAAAATCCTCTTCTTCCTCTTCTTCTACGTCTTCTTCATCGGTGGCGGATTCATCTGCTTTTACCCTTTTTTTCGTACTTTCTAGTGGTCGGGGTCGTTTTGAAGGAGGTTTTATAATTTCCTTCTCTTCTTCCTCAACATTTTGATAGTCTACAGTCTCTTCCACTTCCCTTTTTGTTTCAGACATTTCAAATTTCTTTTAATATCCCGAAAATAATTATTATGTTGATTTGACAAATATGTCAATAGTTTTTATAGTAATTTTTGTTGTTGACAAACTGTTGTTAAATTAGAATTTAAAAGATGAATATTTATTTTCAAAAGGTTATAACGCCATGCAGTACTGCAACACAGACTACAGACAGCATATGTCAAAGCTCGAAGATCAAGATCTTCTGTGCTTTCCCTGCGTACAATCGAGCCTGTTGAATCAATTTGTCATTCTTAACCCTAACTAAAATCAACCACAACTGTTTCAGCTTGAAATTTAACTCGATTTAAAATGATCCAGCTTGTTTTGAATTCAAGCTAGAAATGTATTTTCAAAATGTTTTGACGCAACACAAATTACAGATATATTGTTAAGCTTGAAAATGAACATATTGTGTTGTTGAATCAAATTATCATTCTTATCAGTCACAACTTTATCTTTCAAAATTTTTGCTGATACTGAAAAATAAAAATTATTATGAACTACCTAGTTACAATATGTATACTGTTCACTCTGTTGTTAATTAATATTGTTATACTGAACAATATGTTTAAATGAACAATTTCAAATAAAATGTGTACATAGAAAAATGGCCCACCTAGTTGGAATTCAATATAATTAATGGTAAACGGAAGGGAAGGGCAGACAGATGAATTTCGCCATCAAGCAGGTGTAAAATCATACAATGCTATTATTATGTAAGGAAACAAGTACCTGATCGGCATATAAAATTCCTAATTAATTATTATTTTTTCTTAAGAAGCATGTAGGTATATCCTTCAAGTTCATTTAACTTCTTAATCACGCAATACTACTCTGGATTTTTATAACATGACAAATGTAGGTACCCACAGAAATTTATTATAGGTATTCATCTATAAAATTTCAGCGATTCTTTATGATAAAAATCCCATTCTTAGATTGTCTAGAATAGATATAATATATTTGAGTTTTCAACCAAACTACAAGATATAGCTAGCTTAAGAAGAATAATGATGTTGCAGTGATTTGGTCGGTAATCCTTTAGATTTTGAAAACATATTGATTTTATCCTACAAATCCAAAAAAGTAGCCAGAAAATGTATAGTAGTGTTGCTTCTTGCTATTTGTCTATACTATATGAACTTGATTTAGCAAAATTGAACAACAATTTGTAATACTGCCCCAACCCAATTGTCGATAAATTGAAAATCTAGTAACTATTTATTTTTCCAAATTTCAACCTCTCTCTTGTGAAGTAATTTTTGTTAATTTTCTATTATGAGTTAAAGTGGATATTGTCCAGAAAACATGGCAAACGGTCCTGTGTATTTTTAACTTGAATCCACCGGTTACTTGATCGAATTCTGTCATCAAATAATGGATTTCTTCAAGGTTTGAAATACAAGCACAGTATACAACAGAATTAGCTCGGCCAGTTAAATAATAGACTGCTCTGCTAGGAAGTGTATTCAAAACTCTGATAATCAAGTGGAAGGAACTTCATTCAATTTTGCAGTAGAAAATATTGCGATACCACAGACCGGCAGTCTTTTCGATTTTGTTGGTATAGTTTGTTTAGTACGATCTAATGAAACCGATTTTAAAGCAGTGTGGATCATTTGTGAATTTTTTAAGTTAATTTGTGAATGTGTTTTTTTTGTTTTAGTGGAAAAATTTTATAGGTACGTTATCCAGGTATGTACTTGCCCAATTCTTTTTTTTTGAGTTGAAAAAATACGAAAAAAAAATTAAAGCAAATTTTCTTTTCTTGTGACGATATGTTTCTTGAAAAATTTGATAGGAAAAATATTGTTTAATAGGAAACTGATATTTTAAGGAATAAACATTTTTATATATGCTCAAATACCCCATAATTTGCAAGTATTTAAACATTTACAATGTATTAATAAAATAAAAATAAAAGTAATGATCCAGATATTCATTTCGAGTGGTGAATTTTTTAACCTCTCAAGTATTTATTTGCCTTCTGTACTCGCTTCTGTATAATTCAAAATTAAGTTGTTTTCCATAAATTAAGTATTCTAATTTTAAACACCAGCTGGAAATTAATGCGTTTGTAAAAGCTTTTTATTATCTACATAACGTTTTTAGGTGTCTAAATACAGGATGTTCGAATAATATAATAAACGATCAACTCAATAATTAACGAAATTGATAAACTTTTCTAATGATTTTTTTTGTTTCAACATAAATACACACATCCCTTATTCATCTCTAATATTTCAGAGCGAGCAAAATTTTCGAAAGAGCAACATGAAAAATGGTCATGTTCTTCAAAAAAGCCCTAGTCATTTTTTTATTGATAAAAAGTGGTCTATTAACGCCTGTGGTGAACTACGATAAATCTTCTAAATACGAAGAATATATTATAGAACACGAAATTTCAAGTGGTCAAGCAAAAAATACCGTATTAAGCATGAACTTAGATGCCAGTAAGTATAAATATACCCGTATGCTAGAAATAAGATCTACCATTATACAGAGTTAGAATAAAGTATGGAACCCCCTGATTATCTCGTCAACGGTTTAATATTTATAAATGAAACTGCTTATACCCTTTTAAGAGGATCCAAGGAATTCAAAAATGCTATCAAATTTAATGTACCATTTTCGGTTGAACCGGAAATGCATATCAACTTTGTTATTTTAAATAGAACACCCTGTATATTTTTACATTTTTGAATTTCTTGTGAAATTTTGCATACAGTGAAACTTTCCATTCATATTTTTATTAAATAATTGAGGATTTAATCAATAATTTATCGTCTTCATATTCTCACATAATTAAAATTTCGATGTTTTCCTTGACTTAGATACACCATAACAGAAAAAACAATACCAACAAATAACACAGATATAATATTATTACATGCCTTGTACTACACTAATAGGTAGATTACTCAATAATTAATTTATTTGACTATTAAAGGTTTTGAGATTTCATCCATTGAGTACTACCTAAGTAAAAAACGATAAATTATTCATTGAAATCTCAATTATTCGATAAAAATATGAATGGAAAGTTTAACTGTATGCAGAATTTCACGGAGAATTCAAAAATGTAAAAATATACAGGTCCGGTCAAACCGGAAATGGTACATTAAATTTGATAGCATTTTTGAATTCCTTGGATCTTCTTAAAAAGGAATGAGCAATTTCATTTAAAAATATTGAACCGTTGAGGAGATACTTAGGGGGCTCCATACTTTATACTAACTCTGTATATCTGTGAATCCCCAAACGTCAAACACACACTCTTATCTTTCTTTAACACTACAATTGAAACTAAGCATTCCTTAGTTTAGAAATTTTGTGTATTTAGCCATAAATTTCATTATAAAGAATATTAGAAACATTTAACGAATTTATTATTGATTGAAAAATAATCAATACTAACGTGGTTGATTCGTAATTTATGCATGAACCCTAAGTAAATGTTAAAGTAGTATGAAAATCTTGTCACGCTATGAATATATTCACCCTTGCCCTTATTGTTCGTTTCCTTGTATAATTTGTATATTTTTGAGGGTGGTTATTATTATAACAAATCGATGAAGTGAGTTTCGAAAAAAAATCAATATGAATAGTGCGCTTTTTTCCACTAATAGCTGTGAAGTTGACAACTATTAATTGTATCTTCTAGCCAACTGAGAAGTTGAATTTCTCTATTGGTGGTTAATAATTTTTTTCTATTATTAACCTAGGTCAATAATGGACAAATTCAAATATTTTGAGAATTAAGGGGTAGTAGTTCAGCAAAAACTTGTGCAACATAATTTTGTATACCCAGGAGATTGTCTTTAACATAATTGATGCTTGAAATCACGTATCAGGATAAAATAATTTGAATGAAAATGTCACTAGTTTAAAATTCGCGCTCAAGCAAAAATGACTGATGACATAACGGGTACGTTCAAATATATCGAAAACTAACAGTGTACTTGTCAGTCAGACGACGGGGTAAACGCTTCTCGAGGTGCGTTTGTGAATTATTTTCAATTTTTGTCCTAAATTTGACTAGTAGTGGAAAATTGTATACAACACCATGTTGTATAATATACTATTATTATATATCTCGTTTTTGCTATTGATGGAAATATTTATGATAATATACGGTAAGTGAGAAAAGTTTGGAGATTGAAATGAGCAAAATGGTTCCCATTTATTCTGAAATAATGTTGTAAATGAAAATATGGGAAGGGTGTCATAATATATATTATCCAAAATTTAAAAAAATTAAATGAACATGTTTGCAGATCATTTGCGGGACGATATTTCAACCGATCTTAATCAAAATAGCAAAATACAAGTCATCGAAATTAAACTCCTACGAGGCATAAAGGGCATTACAAAAAAAGATAGAGTGTGAAATGACGTTTCCTAGAACGGAAATGTATATTATATGTATTTGAAGATCAATTTATAATGCATACAAATCTTTAGCATTGCTATTTATTAAAACATATTTCAGTTAAATTGTAATATGCTTCAATAGAATTATCAAAACTGACCGTAATTGATACTAGTCTTAATTTTGGTCTTATTACATAAAATTACAAACCTATGTAAAAGTTGTTGGATCGTGAATCATCTATATAATTAGAGGGGAGCGTATAAGAGCTATACCATTTAATTGACCCCAAGGCTAAATAAATTCATTTATTAGTGCCGTCTTTTTAAAATTGAGTATAGTTTGTTTTAAACTTATTAAAAACAATATTTCATTGTCTTTTTCCACATTAACATATTTAAGTACACCAGATTAAAACAATAAACTGTTTTGTTTGTTAAATTCATTAGGTACATTTCTTCGTAAATATATAAATATCTCGAAAAGTATGAACCAGAAACTGTTTTTTGATCCCAAAGTTATGTCCGAAATTATTCGTAAACCAGTGAATTGAAAATTTTACAAGTTAAGTACAATGTATGCTGAACATTTTAAAAATTAACACATTCCATGGAGTAAGAGTAACTTTACTTGGATATATATACGAAATCAGACAATATACCTATAGTTCTTTTCAATATCTTAGAAACTGACTTGACTTGACTTAGGCTTGAGATGCAATAAAATTATAAAACTTTTCGGATTTACTGTGCAGATCCGCATTATACCTGGTGGAATAGTATATTATACGCACCAAGGTGGTGGTGGCGCAAGGCTTATAAAATGTCTTCACCACCATGGTGTATTTACAACAATTTTTCCACTACTAGCCAAATTTAAAACAAAAATTAAAAATAATTCACAAACGTATCACGAGAAGCGTTTACCCCGTCTTCTGACTGACAAGTACACTGCCTGTTTTCGATATATTATGAACGTACTCGTTATGTCATCAGTCATTTTTGGTTGAGCGCGAATTTCAAACTAATGGCATTTTTATTCAAATAATTTTATCCGGATAGGTCATTTTTAGAGCAAATATGTTAAAGACAATCTCCCAGGAATACAAAATTATGTTGCACAAGTTTTTGTTAAACTACTATCCTTGAATTCTCAAAATATTTGAATTTGTCCATTATTATTGACCTAGGTTAATAATAGAAAAAATGTTTAACCACTAATAGAGAAATTCAACTTCTCAGTTGGCTAGAAGAAGCAATAATTGTCAAGTCACAGCTAGTAGTGGAAAAAATAGTGAAAGTAGGAATAAGAATGACCCAAAAGCTTTATAGAGTTTTCGGGGATGGGTAATTTGGTCCCCGCTGCCTGTGTTAATCCTTTGGTAGCCAGGCACTTCGATAATCCGGCTGGTAATTTCGCCCCCAAACTAAAATATAATTATTTCTGCTTCTTGGAAATTTTTAGGAATAACAGGTAGTTTAGACGGATATAAAACCCTTATATTATTATAATTTTCAATCATTTGAATTATTACTTAGTTTGAGTACGTGTGAATTGTTGTGAGAAAGCAAATTATGGAGGTGAAAATTATTAAAAGTAATCGTGGCAAGGATTTACTTGTAGTTAACGGTTACAAGTTTAATTTCCACAAAAAACTGAAAACTTCAGAAGAAACTTGTTGGAAATGTACCAACAGAAAATGTAAGGCCTGTATCTATACATTAGGTGTATCAAGTGCAATATTCGTGACTAAAACTTCATCCGAACACAGTCATCTTGCGGACATTTCAACGTTAAATAGGCAAACAGTTTCTGCAGTTTGCAAGAGAAAAGCTGTTGACGATATTTCTGAAAAGCCGTCATAAATTATACGTATGGGTATGGCATTGAAAGAAAATTTACCAGCGACACTAACAACCAGGGACGTCGAGTACGTTAGGAAGAATATGTATAATAGTCGACGTAAGTTTATACCAGCGCTTCCGAAAAATATTAACGATGTACATGAAATTTTGAATTCGATTGACGTAAACACTTCGCGTGATGAACAATTCCTTTTTATTAATTGTGTGTTAAATAATATCATTGTGTTTACGTGTCTTTCAAATCCTGAAGCTCTGGGGAAAACGTATCGAATCTACGTCGACGGCACATTTGATTATTGTGCCAAATATTTCACACAAATGTTTACAATTCACGGTTTTTCACACGGACATTACATACCTTTAATGGTATGCCTTCTACCTAATAAAAAATCGGAAACATACGAAAGACTGTTTCTTTTGGTTCAAGATAAGTGCTCCAAAATTAATATTAACTTCGATTTTAAGGAAATACTGTGTGATTTTGATATGGCCATACATAAAGACGTTCGAAAAGTTTGGCCTTCCACCCAAATCATCGGATGCAGATTTCATCTTGCCCAGGCATGGTTCCGGAAAATCAAAACTATCGGACTTGTTGTGGAATATAACGATGCGAGCAGTGATATTGGTCGGTATGGTTGCACTTGACTTTTGGTCTTACTTATTTAGATCCTAATGAAGTGGGTGATTGCGTTGCGTTCGAACTATTCGAAAATAGACCAAATGACATGAGATTGGAGAAGTACGCTGATTATCTAATCGAGAATAATTATGTTGATGAAGAATTTTTTTTTCCACCGACAATTTGGGCCAAAATTTCGTCTGATCTCACGCGAACAACAAACGCTTGCGAAGCTTTTCACAGAACTTTTTTCATTTTACAAAGAACATCCAAATATAATAACATTTCTTAAGAAATTAAATGAATTCCAAATCGAAACTTATATCAATTTGCAAAGTTGTCATTTGAAACATTATGTAAGAGACCCTAAAATTAGAAACCGTCAAAAATTTATTGAAAACCTTATAGAAAAATACAAAAACTCTGAAATAGATAGAACTCATTTTTTAACATGTATTTCATTTAAATGTGTAAAATTTTGAAATTCTCATTTGTGAAAAAATTATTTATATGTTCATGCCATGGAGTTGAAATTAAAACCTTTAAACTATTTTCATGTTTTGATTTTATTTCTTCTTTGAACCGAAAGCATATACCTGATTGCGGGGACGAAATTACTTGAAGGGAATTTATAACTGTCAGCCATGGGGACCAAATTACCTTTTGAAATTTCGTGACGTCATCTTTGGGGACCAAATTACCAACTCCGGAGTTTTCAGGTAATAATTTATTATTCACCAAAAAAATAAACACAACCTTGTCAGGGCTAATACTTTTATGGCTTTATTGCATGTCATTCGGCCCGATTCTGTAAGGGAGTGGTTACAACTTAACCACTCAGCTGAGTGGTTAAAAGCAAGGTCAGTGATTAAGATAACCACTTTATCGGATTTCGGATTCTATAACACCAAAAAATTGTCTTATTAATAAAAATTTCTTACTCCGTCCTTACTCTTAGATTAGTCAGAGACTAGTTACTCTAAAACTAACGTCGGTTTAAAGAAGTAATACAATTGCTATTAATAAACTTCGACTATGGAGGTAATAGTTAGTCTATCCTTATTACTTCCAATCCTTCCATCATTCTCAACTCATCCGAATAATAATATCTTCCTCCAATCGCAAAATAATTACTACTCCCTGAACCAACGCAAATACTTAGTAAATATACATAATTAATAATAATAAACTGAAATATAATATGACCTGATAATACAAAAACGACAAACTGAATTTCGAATTACGATATGACAACATATTTATACCACAATTGACAGTTCAACAAAACTAAAATTATATTTAGTCGAAGGTTATTCCCAGCTTAAACTACCTATTTCCTTAGATTAAAATTACTACCAAAGTTAGTCCCAGACTAACCTCGGAGTAGCCTATTCCCTGTCTAAAATGCGTTTATTAATAGCGTATCTGTCAAACTGATGGTTTAAGCATAGAATGAAATTAGTCTTAGGTTACTCCGTGTTTATTAATAAGACCGTTAGTGTTTAACTTTTTAACCATTCTTACCTCCAAAATGTGGTTAGTGTTAACCACCAGGTTTCTCTGGAGGTTGTGCTATAATCACTCTTGCTTGTCATTGTCAAAGTGATTATAGTGAGTGGAAAGCAGTGAAAAGTATATGATGAGGACCACGAAATAGGAAACAATGACCCCCCATCGTCGTTAGTAAGCTATTCGAAATGTTTTTTGGAATGAAATAAATTATTGATTTTTTAGATCGTGACATACTGACTGCCGGAAGAGACACAAGGAAAAGACTGATCGCACGCCATTTTCAAGTTACCGTTTATTGTGTTGTGAATATTATCATCAAAAACTATTAATATTGATTGAGAGTACAACTTTATTGAGCAAACAACAAATTGTTAAACAGAAAGGAAACAAAAAAATAACAGTAATAAACATTTCACAAACTTAATAGTGTTCACTGTTGATAATAATTAGGTACTTAATAGCTAATGTAGTCTTGAAAAAACAAGTCAGTATTCGGAGTCTGAGAACATGTGTCCGCATAACGGCCGCAAAACATAACCCACAAAACAAGACTGTTTTGTGACATAACCCCATCAAAGTTGCAATTTGACGTTAATGCATTTCGGCGCAAGTTCTATCTAAAACGCCAGAATCGGCTAACTTCGCATGATACATTCAAACTACTTCAACCACTGTGATTAACCGTACGAAGTTTGATAATCGTGGTTGATTTTAGTTTTATAGAATCCGAAAAATCGATGGCGTGACTAGACGAGTGATTAAAATTTTATCCCTAACCACGTTATTACGCTAATCACTCTTTTAACCACTTTCTTGTTGAATCAGGCCAATTATCTCAGGTCAGGTCAGTTTCTTAGATCGTGAAAAGAACTATATGCCACTCTTATAACATTAAATCCCCTTTATAAATTATACTTCACTACCAGACTGCCGATAAATCTGAATGTTTTATGACTAAATTTTTTATAGTTACCATTCCTCCAGGCTGTCAAAGATGTGATGAGAAAACTCAACGTTACTGTTTGGGAGCAGGTCTCATAAGTGATCATTGTTGTTGTGATAAAAAATACCACGGTAAGTTGAATATGAATAATTATAAGTTTTGCTAAAATAGATAGTTTAATTTCCATAAAAAACAATTCAAAATTACAAGTCAGATCCGTGTATCTAGGCATATTTTTGTATTATTTAAATAAGTATAACAATGAGATTAATATTCACTTTTCATAAATGATAATTGTCCATAAACAACAAAGTACAGACCTGGCGAAAACTGGGACAGTAGAAAAAGACGTAAGACACATTGCCAGTACGAAAGGTACGTCTGCATCCTAACTTGAACTCCCGATTGGCTATTGAATGAACCATATCAGTTTTTCTTTATTTTGTCACGGCGCTAGAAATTGTAAATACCATAGGGATATGAGTATTTATACGGCCATAAATGGTATCAAAATTCTCTCTTTTCACAAATTCCACGCTCATGATTGACTTTTTTGCTGGTTTACTTAGTTGTAGATCAGATTTTAGTGTAAGGACGATAGTAAATTAGACTTTTTAAAATCATAGTCCCTGTATTTTCACTGCCTACCAATGGGTAAAATAATTTACTTAATTTTACCTTATCGATAATACTAAAATTAGTCTAGCTATTTAGCCTTGGAAAAAATAGAAAGCGTTTTAAGCATGAATCAGCCTTTGACGCATTCAAAAAGAATCAATAATTTTCGGTTTTTACTGCTTTTTTAAAATAACATCATAATGAATATTTGCTCTGTTCACAAATTGTTAATCATAATTGTTTAGTAAAAGTGTGAATAGCAGTGTCTGTCTATTGCCCTCTATTAATTAAGGTTAATCAAGTGCAAGATTAATTTTTCTAATTGCTTGGACCTTTAAAGCGCTAAAATATTGTGTCATGATTAGAAACGCCTACAATTTTGTATTCAAACTAGAATAAATAATACTACACTACAGGCTTTAAAATATTAACAGTTGTTTATCTGCAACGCATTTTAATAATAATGATCGAAGTTAGAATCCCCAAGAATAATTGTCTTTATTCTACTACTTCCTGAAATAAGCACAATTCTTACAATTACGATAAAATACTATTTCTGCAGGGTATTTTTTCGCAAGATCCCGTTGATATAACGGGAACTGTTATTCAGTTCCCACTGCATTTTTGCGATAGAACGGTAATAGGGGAGTTAATGCCGTAATTTGTGACGCAATAAGTTATAAAACGGGATCTCTTTCAGTGACATCTATTATGTTGAGAGGCTGGGTTAAAGGGCACGACAGGAGTAAAGGAAATCGCATTGCTGATTCTTTAGCCAGGGAAGCCGCTGGACTAAAAATTCTAGGACCCAGTGACACCTACGGCCTAACAACTTCGACAATTGCGGAACTAGCCAAACGTTACACCCATGCTCAATCCCTTAAGAGATGGGATGGTATCAAAGGATGCAGTTTTGCCAGGATCAACCAGCAGGAAGATGAAACTGTCAGGCATGTCCTATGCGAGTGTCCAGAGTTATCGTCAATAAGAGAGTGTGTGTTCGGTGAGTCTTGGCCTATGGCCTACACCTGCCGATATAAAGGAGATGTCTCCCAGTGACCTGTCCACCTTCCTGAAAAGGACAGGATGGACAATGACCTAGGAGGACAACTTCTCGGGAGGATGTACAATGGGTCACATGTGGCCTAAGTGCTGTGAGCCTACACACTCACCCTCCCTACTCTACAGATACAGAGATGTTGAGAGGCTACACTTTCGAAGTGAGGAAAAGAAACCAATATTAAGTTAGTCTTGGGTGTATTTCTAATCAAATATTTTTTTAGAATCGTGTAATAACCATAGAAAACTGGTAATTAACCCTATTAAACAAATCATTGTTGCTACTTATTATTATTCACGTTTTTTTTTAAAATTTAATATGTTGGTAACGTTGCTTTACTTCGTGATGTGTATAGGAAATAAAAAAAGTAACCGCTTTATTGCTATTTGGTTACAAAACTTTTCATGTGTAACAAATTAAATGAAAAACTGTTATCTTTGTCCTGAAAATGATGTCAATTAAGGTTGAATGCAATTTTGCCAAGTAGTTAAAATATATTTATATTGGGAATTATTAACTATTGTGTGGGAAAGGTCACCGGTAATAGAGTTAAATAATAAATTATTGCATTATATTTATTATATCGTTATGAAAGATTATGGATGATTGTTTAAAAAGCCGAAAATTTCTAAATTTTTCAACTGAATACAGGGTGCAGCTGAACTGCACCAAATTACAAAAAGATAATCCCGTAGCTGAACTGCGCCAATATTTATTTCAATTTGTTGTTACATTCAAACAAAATAATAGATAATAATAAATGGAATATTTTATAAAGAGTGAAATAATAATCTTATTTTCATGTTGTATACAAAGGTGCAAGTATACATCAGTGTGAATGTAAAAAAAGAACATAACAAAGCTAGAAATTAATGGAGATAGTACTGAATAATGTATTTAATAAATAATTAATTAACATACAACAACCGAATCTTTCAAGACATTATACAATGTTACTACTAAGATTGGAATCATCAGCTGTTGAGATTTGACTTTAATCAAAGTAGGTATAGTGCAAGTGTAAGTTACGTCATCTGACACTCGCCCTAAGATAAACAAGGGATCATTAAATCAATACAAACCAACCAAATTACAAATCTAGAGTCTATACAAATAATTATCATCATGGCAACTGTGATTAGTGTCAGCTTTTCAGTTTGAGGAATGCCCTATTGCCCTATTTCTAATGATCGAGAGTCTAAACATAACCTCTCCTTGTGAAAAGTAATTTTTTTTGGTGAGCATTGATTTAAAAATTTAATTCATTTTTGCAGTGTGATTGAATTTAAGAAAAAATTGACCTCAAATTGTAATATCGCATTGCCTCATTGAAATTTAATCATAAATATATGTATTTTATTTCAATATTCCAAGGTTTTGATATAGGACAGAGAATAATTAAGTATGAAGGTAATCCGAAAATAATAATACCCAAATTACGCCAAAAAAAAATCCGAATGTAAATTCACGCAGAAGAATTTTTGATTGTTTAATCCTTACTAGATCTTTCCAATGGTCAGATCTTTCTACCGATCTTATATGTATGTGTGTATATTGGGGTGACATTAACTGAGACCTAAAATATGTATTGTGCCCTTTACCGACCTTAAGACACAAATGATCTGCAAATACAAACCGTTTAAAGTTGGTTCGTTCTCAAGAACGAAGTAAAATCACGCGAATATTGAATGACCTAGGCAAGTGGATAAGGTTGATCGGAGCATATTCTGTATCACTACTGCTAACATTTCAATGCGTGTCGTCAAATACGCAGCCTACTTTGAAAAAAATCTCTATTTACATTTACATTTACATTACTTGATCATTGTAAAACTTATTTTTCAGAATACTTTCCGTACATACCACACACCTGTTATTTTGGCAGCCAATTATGTTCGACTGTTGCCAGTGATTGTACAGAATATCAAAGATTACGTACCTGTTGTTGTCAAAAATATGCTGCGCTTAAATGTAAGTACCAATAGTTATCTATCAATAACAATATCAGTGATAGGTAATTATCACATTAATTCATGTGCAAAATATTA
Source organism: Galerucella calmariensis (assembly GCA_910591675.1). Classification (NCBI taxonomy): domain Eukaryota; kingdom Metazoa; phylum Arthropoda; class Insecta; order Coleoptera; family Chrysomelidae; genus Galerucella; species Galerucella calmariensis. The sequence continues at coordinate 564,973 of CAJUYG010000039.1, read as the reverse complement.
GGTTTCAAACTTATTGTAGCGAAAATGTCGTTACAATTAGCAGTCTATTCAGTTATGTACACGTTGGTTGTGCTCTTCAAGAAGGATAAAAAACAGTCGTCCAACGTTTTTTCGTTATCTCAATAAAGATTTAAAGAAGCTCGATTTTGTTTTTGAGTATAGTATTGACATGGATTCAAATACAATTACCTTCAAATAAAAATGAATAAAATTGATTAATTCGCTTAGAACTAAATAAAATTGGATACACTATTTGATGGAAATAGTTTACATAAAATACAGTTCAAGGTTGTGCCGCTTGAATAGAAATGATTCGATTCAGTTTTTTACGGTTTCAAACAAAAAAAAGTACAAGTTAAAATGGGTTATGTGTGGTTGAAATAATAATAAATAATAGGGTTTTTACGTAAATGCCATACCATGTGAATAATTATTATATCATAAAAAAACAAAAGGAAACGACATTACGTAGTATTAAAAAAATCTAGAATATTTTTATTGAAAATGCTTAACACGTCAAACATATTTTGATACGTTGATAACCAAAGGCCAACATATTATTCATAAAAGCACACAAAAATCACTAGCAAATGATTGTTCAAAATTTTTTCAAGTGAAAATTTTATTTATTAAAAAAAATCCTTATTTATCATGGACGTACGCCTAAATTTTTAATGAGGTCATTAGAGGGATAATAAAATTTTTCTAAGGGAATTCATTTATTTATAAAAACTCCTATATCATGGGCATACGACGAAATCTTGAAAAAAATTAATTAATTTTCAAAAATTTTCATCTACCAAAGAGGTACGATAAAATTTTTATAGGGGATAATTTTTTTGTCTTATAATTTCTATATCAGATGCGCGCGATGAAATTTCTTAAAGGGAGCAGTTCATTTGTAAAAATTTATATATAACGGCTTACAGGTCCCATCTCAACCTTTTTAGTACTGTATAGAGGCTTGTATAGTACATTTCAGTTGGAATTTTATAGAAAGATACCGAAAACGAGGTTTTAATTCATTTGCAAAATTAACGAGTAATTTATCCAAATATTTTTTTTAGATAAGACAAGATCCAGTGCTGTGCGTATTACCGGAGACAAAATCAAATTATCTAGTTTATTTTTATTTATATTTAGATATATATATTTTACATGAAATAATACCAAAGACTAAATATGTATTATATTTAAATTAATCAAAGAATTTCGAAAGATTGATTTTTGTTTTTTTTTTCATCCCTTATGTATATGAATAGAAAATATTTTGAATAGCAAACCCGGTGTGGTAAATTGTTTGAAAAAATGTTATTTAGCATTTTTTCGTGAGTTGAGTTAAATTAATATTGACATAAATAATCATTAGTTTTGTTCGTTATTATTTACCATAAGTTAAAATATAGACGTTGTAGGCGGCGGCAATTTTACCTCTTCCTAGGGATCTATTCAATAGGCGGATAGGGAGAGTAAGGTAAGTGATCAAAACAAATAGTAACACATACAGCTGGTCCTTATTGAGGCACCTAAAAGACATCAACCAGGTTGTCTGGAGCATAAATTATAGAAATGAAAGTAGTTAGGGACATGTCTTGAAAAAAGAAGGGATTATAGTGAAATTCCACATTTTCTGAAAATTTACGACG